>JAUTBQ010167821.1:0-26564 GCA_032361185.1 Lepetodrilus ovalis | reverse complement strand
GGTTCCGTTTTTGGCCACGCAAAAATGGAACAAAAAGCTATACGGCTAGATTATTAGCAATAACTGTTTAGAACAACCAGTATTGTATTCGTCAAAAGAATCTACGACAAAATGAAACACGACGAAGGAGATTCACGAACGCCAAAATGGAGTAGATGTGGGATGATCCAAAATGCACCTAGTAAATAGCAAATCTTTGTTTAAAAGAAAAAATGTCCTATCTTCACGACGAAAACCGATTCCAATACAACGGTAAGGAATTGGAGAAGGATTTCGGGATTAACCGGCATAAAAATGGCGCACAGAAGTATGATGGTAGTTCCATGGGCTGAATAAAAATTTTGCAGCAGTCAAGTATTTTGGAGCCCATTTGGCATTAACTTGTATCGCTCGTCTGGTCAAAGAGACAATGTTTAAAGCTCAAGATTGCCGAAAAGCATTTTGTTGCTCTAGAGCAAGTCTTTCAGGGCATTCAGAACCATAGTGTTTGGCGCATTCTCTTGGAGGCGAGAAATAGACTGGTGCCCATCAGCAACCAAGATGCAATCCACTCCTAAGGCCGTGGATACTTCATAATCATGAAGAGTATCTCCAATAAGTACAGTAGAATTGCGATTTATTTTATTGTTTTCGATGAGCTGAATGCCGCGTTGAACCTTGCTTTCCGCTCTATAATTATCCAATCCTTCGACTTGTTTGAAATAGTGCCGAATGTCATAATGGTCAAGCAATTCCAACACACTGTCTTTGTGAGCTGCGGTCAAGATATACTGATCCTTTTTTTTTTGCCGAAAGGCGGCAAGCACATTTAATGTGTCGGCATGTAGTGCACATTTTTTGACCTGTTGGGTATAACTACCAATAAATTTTTTGGTCAATTCTTCAAAGGATTCTTTGGAGAAGTCAATCCCTATTCTTCGGTAATAATCAACTATTGGAAATCCAAAAGTGCTCTTATAATCACTTTTGGATAGTTCCTTGCCGTTGTGCTGTACGAGCAATTTGTTGACGATTTTTACGCAAGTGTCTATATCGTTGAGAAGGGTACCATTCCAGTCCCAGATAATAGTTTTGTATCGTTGAACCATCTTTCTCTAAAGTGTACCCCTTAGTTCTTGCTCACGCTCAATACTTTCAAACAATGCTTGAAAATTCCCTTTACCAAACGACTCGGCCCCTTTGCGTTGGATAATCTCAAAAAAGACAGTTGGGCGGTTCATTACTGGCTTGGTGAATAACTGCAATAGGTAGCCTTCATTATCTCGGTCGATCAAAATATTGAGCTTCTTGAGCTCTTCCATGTCTTCGTCGATTTCCCCAACTCGATCCGTTACGGTATCATAGTAAGTGTCCGGGACATAAAGGAATTCTATGCCATTTTTGCGGAGTTGGCTGACCGTATTTATGATATCATCTGTCAACAAGGCAATGTGCTGAACTCCGGAACCTTTGTAGAAGTCCAAATACTCTTCAATTTGAGACTTTTTGAGCCCTTTGGCAGGCTCATTGATGGGGAACTTGATGTAGCCGTTGCCATCGCTATTGGTGACGACCTTACTCATTAAGGCAGTATATTTTGTGGAAATGTCTTTGTCATCGAAGGTGATGAGTAGATTGAAGCCCATGACATCTTGGTAGAAGCCGGCCCATTTGTCCATCTCGCCCCAGCCGACATTTCCTACACAATGATCCACTACTTTGAAGCCACAAGAAGCATCTTCTCTAGGACTCTCTTTTGTTTCATAGCCAGGCAAGAACACCCCGTTGTAATTCTGTCTTTCGACAAAAGTATGGATGGTTTCTCCATATGTTTTGACGGCCGCAAGGGTTACAGAGCCATGCGCATCCGAAATGGTATAGGGCTCATAAGCAATCTCAGCCCCCCTAGAGACAGCCACTTCAAATGACTTTTTGGCATCATCCACCCAAAGAGCCAAATCCTTGACTCCATCTCCATGCTGGGTTACATGTCGCGCGATTTCGTGGTCGTCTGATAGGGCAGAAGTAAGCACAAACCTTACCTTGCCTTGCTGCAAGACATAAGATTCTCTATCTGCTACACCGGTCAGGGGCCCTTTGTAGGCAATTAGTTTAAATCCCAATCCGGCTTGATAATAGATAGCGGATTGCTTGGCATTGCCCACATAAAATTCAATATGGTCGGTACCCTTAATTGGAAATTTATCTGCTCGTGTCATTTTTTGTTTTTTTTAGTGGTTGTTTTCTGCTTGCGCAAAAAAGGCTTATAGCCAAGATTTAAAATAATCTTCATCGGCAATCTCAAAGGCATATTCTGTTAAGTCTAATGGCTTGAAAGTATCTACCATGACTGCCAATTCGTTGGTTTCTTTTTTGCCAATACTTCGTTCGATGGCCCCGGGGTGTGGCCCATGTGGCATACCCATAGGGTGGAGCGTCAGCATGGCTTGTTCGACATCATTACGGCTCATAAAATCACCGGCAACATAGTAGAGCACTTCATCAGTGTCAATATTGCTATGGTGATAGGGGGCCGGGATAGCGTCAGGATGATAGTCATAAAGCCTTGGTACAAAGGAACATATCACAAAGTTGTTGCCTTCAAATGTCTGATGAATTGGTGGCGGCAGATGGACTCTTCCCGTAATTGGCTCAAAGTCATGAATCGAAAAAATATATGGATAGCTATATCCATCCCAACCCACCGCATCAAATGGATGATACTGATAGACAAAAGGATACACCATGTCTTGGCGCTTAACAAAAATCTTAAATTCACCTTCTTTGTCAATGGTCTCTAGGTCTTGTGGCTTCCGGATGTCTCTTTCGCAAAAAGGCGAATGCTCCAATAGTTGGCCCATTTTACCACGATAACGCTCCGGTGTTTTTACGGCACTGGACGATTCTATTATTAACAGGCGGTTGTCCGTTGTATCAAAATTAATCTGGTAGACAGTGCCGCGGGGTAGAACAATATAATCGCCGTAGCTAAATGGCAATTTGCCATAGACAGAATTCAAAGAGCCACTTCCTTGGTGTATGAAGATAATTTCATCCGCATCTGCATTTTTGTAAAAATAGTCTCTCGTTCCATGACGTGGGGCTGCAAGGACAATTTTGACATCCGCATTGACCATGACCGGTTTGCGGCTGTCCATGTAGTCGTCTTCGGGTTTGATTTTCATCCCTCGAAGACGCCGAGCATTCAGCTGGTGGTCTTGCACGATTTTGGGAGCTACCGAATAAGGCTTGCCCACCTGAAGCATTTTGGTCGGCGGATGGACATGGTAAATAATAGAGTAAATATCGCTAAATCCCTCTGTAGAGTATAACTCCTCTTGATACAGCTTTCCAGCTTCATCTCTGAATTGGACATGCCGTTTCTTGGGAATTTTTCCCAAAGTGTAATAGTGCATATCTTGTTATTTAGTTGGTTAGGTATGGAAGCTAGGCTTCCTTTCGCCCAAAGATAGCAATAATGATGAAGTTTTTGAAGGAATTTAGTAGGTATTTGTACGGTACATACAGCTCTGATAGTATTTTTCTCAAAGTTGGAATAAGCTCCTAATTAACCAAAATGCCATTTTGCCTGTATCAAATCTAGGTAAGCTGGATACCCAAATAGCAGCCCGCCTATGTTAGGCAAAGCCAATGAGTGGTTTGGGTTGTTAGGTGCAAAAAAATGCAAAAATCGGTTTGGTTTGTGTATAACTTCGTGTTTTCTTGTCCTCGCTATGGACACATTTGAGTATCTTTGCCCTAATAAAAAACTGACTCATGAAAGCCATTCGATTTTTTCTACTCGTTTTAATGTCTAATTCCATTTTTGCGCAAGCGAACCTACTCCAATCCGGCCCGATGGTCGGGTATAGCGATATGAGAGAAGTCCTTCTTTGGGTGCAAACGAAGAAGTCGGCAGAAGTATCTTTTGATTATTGGATTAAAGGGACGAACCGAGCAGAAGTGTTTCATACCGCTTCCACAATGACGTCCAAGGCGGGAGCTTTTACCGCAAGGTTGATTGCTGATAAAGTGCAGCAAGGGCACCGCTATGAGTATGAATTACTCATTAATAAGATGCCTGTTAAAAGACCCTATGCGACAGAATTTCAATCGCAGGAACTATGGCAATGGCGGCATGATCCACCTAGTTTTACTGTTGCCTTGGGGAGTTGTGCTTACGTCAATGAGCCCGCTTATGACCGCCCCGGGCGTCCGTATGGGTCTCATTATGAGACGTTTACGTCGATTTATGAGAAGCGACCGGAAGTGATGTTGTGGCTTGGAGATAATGTGTATACACGGGAAGGAGATTTTACGGAGACGGGTTTTTATCACCGATACACGCATACACGTTCCCTTCCGGAAATGCAGCCCTTGTTGGCATCTGCACATAATTATGCCACTTGGGATGACCATGACTATGGACCCAATGACCTTGACGGGTCTTATCCTTTGAAAGCGTTGTCCTTGCGAACCTTTAAGCTTTTTTGGGGCAACCCTTCCTATAGATTCAATGATAAGCCGGCAGTGACAACTAATTTTACCTTCAATGATATGGAGTTTTTTGGATTAGATAATCGGTATTATCGGGCACCAAACCACCGGAAGACCGGTGTCCGCCAAATGTTGGGTGAAGAGCAAATACAATGGTTGGTGAGTCGCTTGGCAGAAAGCAAGGCACCATTTAAGTTTATTATGGTTGGTGGCCAAGTCTTAAATACCGCAGCGGTATATGAAAATTACATCCATTTTTTTCCTAAAGAAAGGGCACATTTATTGGATTTAATAGAAAAGGAAAACATCAAAGGCGTAGTCTTTTTGACTGGTGATCGCCACCACACGGAGTTGTGCGGCTATAAAAACAAAGCCGGCAATATGGTGTATGACCTGACGGTCTCTTCTTTGACGGCCGGCACACCAACCCAATTGACAGAAAAAAATGATTTGCTGATTGATGGTACAGTTGTTTTGCAACAAAATTTTGGCATCCTGACGTTTACAGGACCTAGAAAAAAACGGGTGATGAATATAAAGATTTATGATTCTTTAGGCAAAGAGCTATGGTCTAAGGACATTCAAGCTCCTAAGTAGCCAGAGTTTATGCCCATCCTAAAAAAAACATCTTATCCGGGGCCACCTTGGCGATTGTTTAACGGTCATTTGCAGACGATTATCCCCAGCTTGAAAGATAAGAAAGCGACCTTACCATATGAGCGTCAACGGTTTACGACGAGTGACGGTGATTTTGTAGATTTAGATTGGTTGGTGGGCGGTCACGATCGGTTGGTGGTAATCGTACATGGCTTGGAAGGCAGTAGCCAACGCCGATATGTGCGTCAGATGGCGACTTTTTTTTATGATAAGTCTTGGGATATTTTGGCTTGGAATGCTCGTTCTTGCAGTGGGGAGATGAACCGTGCTTTTAGATTGTACGAGCATGGGGAGATTGGTGATTTTTCGGAAGTGATGGACACGCTTGCGCAAAAAGGCTACCGCCAAGTGGTGCTGGTCGGCTTCAGTATGGGAGGGAGCATCGTGCTCAATTACTTAGGCCGGTTGGCTGATTCTGCACCCAAAATCATCACCCATGGTGTGGCTGTATCGACTCCCTGTAATTTGGGAGATTGTGCCGTTAAGCTGGATCAATGGGGTAACTTCTTGTATCGCAATAAATTTAAGCGCAAGCTTACGCAAAAAATAATGCATAAGGCAGCCCAATTTCCTGGGCAGATTGATGCATCTAAGCTCAAGGAAGTCAAATGTTGGCGAGATTTTGATGATTTCTTCTCTGCTCCGGTCAACGGATACTTGGATGCCGATGATTTTTACCTGAAAGCTTCCGCTGGCAACCATGTACATGGAGTAAAAATCCCCACTCTACTCATCAATGCTGAGAATGATCCTATATTGACGCCGTCTTGCTCACCTTACCATATTGCCAAAGACCATCCATATTTCTACTTAGAAGTGACAAAAAACGGTGGCCATGTAGGCTTTCCAACAACAGTTAAAGAAGGTTATTGGCTAGGAAAGCGAGTCGAAAAGTTTATTTTTTTGAAAAAAAAGTGTTAATGTTTATTTAAGATAGAAGGTTAAGGTATTTGATGATTTACAAAATTTTTGGGTGTCGAATTATAGTTTTACAGAATGATTCTCTTGTTTTTAAAGATTCCAATGTTTCGATTTTGGCTAATTGGCATATTATATTGAAAGTTATTGTGTGAATTAGCAAATTTTATTTTATATTTGCATCGTAATGACAAACAAATGCAAGTAGCAATTTGTCGTGGCAATAAAGAATTTTTAATTTGGTTTTATTTGGTTAGGGCTGAGGCAGTGCGTGGTTGCACTGCCTCTTTTTTTGTTTTATATGTGTCAAATAATTAATTTGATTATCTTTGTGACATTGTAAAACAAAAACACTTCAATAATGACTAAGAAAATTTTACTTTTAGCTGTGATAATGTTTTCAGGCGTGTTCCTTTTTGCGCAAGCAGATGACAAGCGTCTTGAAGAAGTATCCAAGTTAGCTAATAAAGAAGCTCAAGATGGATGGAACAAAGGCGGCGGATTTGGTTTTGACCTTTCCGGCCTTGGATTACTCAACCCTCGTATCGGTGGTGGTGACAACAAGTTTGGTATTGGTGCACTAGGAACGTTTTTCTTTAATCTTAAGCATGGCAAGGACTATTGGGACAATGGAATTAACTTCCAATTGGCAGCTCAGCGCTTTAGATCCAAATCAATCGCTACAGACGGTACGGTCTCCGGCACAAAGAAATTTCTAAAAAGCTTAGATGTTATCCGTTTTAACTCTAGATATGGTCACCAAATCAAAAACAAACTTTTTGGCGCGATTGACTTAGGCGTAGAGACTTTGTTGTTGCCTACTTATCCGGGTAACTACTTGAAAGGAGAAGCAGGTGAAGATAAAATTGCACAGCTTTTTTCTCCTGTTCGGGTGACTTTGTCTCCTGGTTTGGACTATAAGCATAGCGAGCACTTTTCTGTATTCTTTGCGCCTGTGGGCTTGAAGGTTATCTATGTCGCTGACCAAAAAATTGCTGACCTAGGTATTCATGGTACCCAAATGGTAGATGAAAATGACCCAACTAAAGGCTTTGAAAAAATGTTCTTTCAAGCGGGTGCTAACTTGCAAGCAAAATATAATAACAAGTTTATCAACGATAAAGTGTCTTACACAAGTACACTAGACTTGTTTTCCAACTATTTGCACAATCCACAGAATATTGATGTCCTGTGGGGACATGCTTTGGACATTGCCGTAACCAAAAACTTATCTTTGGCTTTCATGGGTGAGTTGTTTTATGACCATGATATTTTGGTTAATTTTGACCGAAACGAAGATGGCTTTTATGACGGTTCTAATAGTGAATTGGCCAGACGGGTAAGCATCACAGGTGGTTATTACCTAAAATACAATAAGATCTTTTAAAGAATCTTTCCTTTCGTTCTTTATTATTACAGCCAATTGAACAATCAATTGGCTGTTTTTTTTGTCATTGTGTCGAAGTTTGATGGTAATTGCTCAAAAATGAAAGCGTTTTCCATTTTCTTTGATATATTTGCTTTGGATGCCGGATTGGCATCTTGATTACAAAATGAGAAAATCATGAATCAACAAAAATGGATACCACGATTAGTCGTAGGTGTTTTCCTTTTATTCCTACTAATGAGCTTTTTAGGTACAATGTTTTTGACTATTAAGCCCGGACAACGTGGCGTTATTTTTAGACAGTTCTCCACAGGGCTAGATAAAGAAAATATTTATCCGCCGGGCTTTCGTCTCGTCGCTCCTTGGAATAAAATGCATGTATATGACGTCAAAGAACAGCAACTTGAAGAGCACATGGATGCACTTTCCAGTAATGGATTGAGCATTAAAATGGATGTCACGGTACGTACCAATCCCGTCTATGAAAGAATCGGGTATTTACACGAAAAATTTGGGCAAAACTATGTCGAGTCTTTGGTCCGTCCCGAGATACGCTCTAGTGTCCGAAAGATGATTGGTAGATATACTCCGGAAGAGCTGTATTCGACTAAGAGAGATGAGCTTCAAAAACTCATTGAAAAAGATTTGGGGGATGAGCTTTTGGCTAATAATGTCAAATTGCAGGCCGTGTTGATACGGTCGGTGGAGCTTCCGCAAACTTTACAAGCGGCCATTGAGCGCAAGCTGAAGCAGGAGCAGGAATCTCTTGAATACGAGTTTAGACTACAAAAGGAGCGCAAAGAAGCAGAGCGTATCATCATTCAGGCACAAGCCAAAGCAAAGGCCAACGAAATACTAAGTGCCAGTTTGACCGACAAAATTCTTCGGGACAAAGGTATTGATGCGACCCTTAAGCTATCCTCTTCGCCGAATTCTAAAGTGGTCATCGTGGGCGGTTCCAAAAATGGCGGACTTCCCTTGATTTTGGGCAACCAATAGTAGGATGTCCGCATTTTTTTGCAAAAATTAAATAATTCGCCTACTTTCGTTGTCGGAAAGGCAGCTTTGAGGCCTTTCGTCAATTCTTTTACCAGAAAGTACTTGCTTTCGCAAAATAAGTTTTTATGCCTATCAGAATGGAAAAAGATCCCGAAGATCCACGGAAAAAACGGGAAAGAGATTATTATGACAATAAACGCCGTAGACCAAACTCCGGCGGTGGCGGTATAGGTGGGATTATTCCCATGATATTGATGATGCTTTTTAAAGGCGGTGGTGGCAAAAAAACAATTATGCTTTTGGTCGGAGCAGCCGCTGTATGGTATTTTTTTATGGGTGGCCAGCAGATGCTTAATGGCGGTGGAGGCAACACCAATGATCCTACTTCTTATTTTGAAGGAGCTGAGTTGAGTGAAAAAGAATACGACAAAGCAGAAGTGTATGAACCACTTGCCGAAGGCTATGGCAATACATTGCCACCGGCTACATCTTTGTTGCAATATGCCCCACGACGTGGATTTCAAGGCCGTCAAGGCTCTTGTGTAGGGTGGGCGTCTTCTTATGGAGCCCGAACTATCCTTCATGCACGCGCCACAGGAGCTGACCCGAATAGTGTGGTCTTTAGTCCGGCTTTTTTGTATAATCAGATCGCTCTGCAAGGCTGCCAAGGTGCTTACATGATTAATGCCATGAAAGTATTGCACCAATATGGTGATTTGCCACTACGTGATTTTCCCTATGATGAAAATACTTGTAGCAATAGCCCCAATCGGGCGGACTTGCAACAGGCAGCCCAGTATAGAATTAAAGGCTATAATCGACTTTCTGTAGGAGCCGATCGATATGATACGGACCTGACCGCACTCAAGCAAAATTTGGCCCAAGGAGCGCCGGTTGTGATTGGTGCCATGGTGGGGGGCAGCTTTATGGAAAATATGCGTGGTCGGGATATGTGGAAACCCACTCGGAGTGATTATAATATGCGTGGCTTTGGGGGCCATGCCATGTGTGTCATCGGATATGACGATAACAAAGAAGGCGGCGCTTTCCAAATCATGAATAGCTGGGGCCCAGATTGGGGTAGCAATGGAGTCGCTTGGATTCGCTATGACGACTTTGCCCACTTTACCAAAGAAGCTTATGGATTGTATCCAATGGGCAAAGCCAAAGACCCTAATTTTGACCCTAATAAACTGGCGGTTGAGTTTGGTCTCGTAGATGTAAAAACAAAAGACTTTATCCCATTGCACCAAAAGAATGGAAAAGTATTTGCTACAGACCATCCTATCAAAGTTGGTGATAAATTCAAAATTGCAGTCGCCAATAGTGTTGAATGTTATATTTATGTTTTTGGACAAGAGACGGATGGGTCTAGTTACGTTTTGTTTCCTTATACCAAAAAACACAGCCCTTATTGTGGAATTACGGGCACTCGATTGTTCCCGAAAGATTATTCTATGAAGGCTGATGATTTGGGCTCTAGAGACCGGATTGCGATCTTAGTCACCAAAGAAGCCGTGGACTTTACAGCAGCTAATCAGGCATTGAATGCCAGTGGCGCAAGTAGGTATCTTGATAAGTTTGAACAAGTCGTAGGTGCTGACCAAGCAATCAATGTGCGTTATAAATCGGACAAAACAATTGGTTTGGAATGTGATTTGGACGGCAAAGCCGGGACTTTTGTAATTATTGAACTTGACAAGCAATAGAGCTTTTGATTGATACAAAATAGGGCGTTCGACGACTAGTCGGATGCCCTTTTTTTGAGACTTGCGTCAAATTCTTCCTGCTTTGAACTCCACTTAACAGTCCGTTTAGACTAAAATTAACAGTTTTTGCCCAAAATCTACATATTTAGAAAAAACGTAACTAATTCTTAACGACCCTTAACATTTGATTGCCTTTTCTTTGTCGTATCGTTTTACACAAATAAAACCTTGACAAATGAAGAATCTAAGAATTGCAATCGTCGCTTTTGTGCTATTGGTAACCTTGCAGGTACAGGCACAAGTAAAAGTAGGTGTCACAGGAGGCATCAATGCCAGTCAATTTAGCATCCCAATTATTAAAGATTTAGGTATTTTGAGTATCAACCGTGGTGTAGGTATCACTACTGGTGCTTTCGTTACGGTACCGGTCTATGGCGCTTTGAGTGTGCGCACAGAAGCCAATTATATGGTGAGAAACTATGCGGTTAAGATAGATGTATCTCAGTTTGATGAGACCGCTAATCTACCTTTTAACCTTACGGCAAATCTGAAAAGTAAGTATTATGAAATTCCCGTGATGCTCCAAGTTGACTTAGGGCGTGGCCCCGTTGGTGGCTATATCTTAGGTGGGGGAGCTATTTCGGGATACATGAATAGCCACCTAGGTTTGGGCTTGTTTGGTGTGCAGCTAGTAGATATTCCAATTAATAACATTGGCTTTCGCAAAACAGAATGGAGTGGAATCGCTGGTGCCGGTTTGCGTGTGAATGTCGGATTTGGAGACTTACTATTAGAAGGACGCTATCAGTTCGGTTTGACAGACTTGGTTACAATTCCTGCCCTAAAAGGCGTGAATCTAACACCAAAGAACAGAAATAACTCACTTGTTTTTAAAGCAGGAATCGCTATTCCACTAAGTCGTAAAAAGACAAAAATTCGTTATCCGGTAGCTAGTTTATGAATAAAGCATAATCCCAAAAGTCGGCTAATTGTCGCAGCCGGAAAGAGCAATCTTTTCGGCTTTTTTTTGGGGCTTACGCCAAAAATTATTTTTAATACATCTATATAGAAACAATACTTTGGTCAATTATGGCGTGTCAAAAAACTCGAATACACAGTGAACACGATGGTTTCTTAATTTAATACAACTTAGCTCAAAAGGCTAAATTTGAATAATTAAAAAGATGATTATTGGTCAGGTGTCGCTTCGTGTTGCCAAACTAGACGCATAAGAGCCATGAATAACATGCATTCGTGCATTGTGGCTTTTTCTATGCTACTAGAGTAGCTTCATTCGTGTATTTGTGGCTTCTTTGTAGTCTTTTGCCGAAGTATTGATAGAAAGTAAAATTAAAAATAACAGGATGAATATTTCTACAGAAGTGAATGCAAGTACCATGGCCGATATTGCTTTTTTGCTATTGGTTTTTTTCTTGGTGACAACAACGATGAATCCGGATAATGGGATTACAGTCCGACTTCCGGCTTGGTCTGAAACTGCGGAAAAGCCCAAGCAAATTCCCAAAAGAAATGTTTTTGCAGTATTGATAAACTCTTCTAATGAGCTATTAGTTCGGGGGAAAACGGCTAGTCCTGAGTACTTGCGTCAAATGACAAAAGATTTTATCAAGAATCCAAAAGGATTGAAAAATTTAGCTTCCGACCCCACTAAAGCACTTATCTCGCTGACTAATGATCGGGGAACTAGATATCGTGATTACCTGTTGATTTACAACGAGTTGAAGGCTGCTTATCGGGAGTTGTGGGACGAAGAATCCCTGCGCTTGTATGGTGTGGCTTATAGCGAGCAGCTAAGTCTGGAGCAAAGAAAAATCATTAGAGCTAAATACCCTTTGGTGTTATCAGAAGCAGAACCAACAGAATTTGGCCACTAATCTAAAATAAAATACAAACGATATCTGGGGCTTAGGAGTAGGACTAAGACTATTGAAAATATAAGCACAGGACAAACTCAAGAAGCACACGAGAACCATGTTTTTTACCAAAAATCCACTTTTAAAGGGATGGTTGGGGGCAAAAAAGTCTAAAAAATACTTGGTTTTCTTCGAAGGATTTAAGTTTTGTCCTGTATTAACATTGAAAATATTAAAACCAAAATCATGGAAAAAAAAGAAGGATTAAACAAAAACTATGGCCGCAATTTTGGGCTAGGGATGATTACCGCTTTGTTGTTTGTACTTTTAGTATTTAATTGGACTTTTCCTGCAAAGGGCAATCAAGTCTTGACAACGAATATGGTAAGCCTTGATGATGATATTATGCGGACACCGCCCAAAGTATTAGAGAATGAAAAGAAAAAGAAAGCGAGGGATGTGTCTATTATAAAGGATACGAAGAAATTAGTTGATGATGTGAAATTTTCTGATGACCTAACAGCAGATGCCCCAGATACACATCAAAAGGGAGTAACTGTGGATTCTACACTAACTCAACCCATCGGCAAGCCAACCATTAAAAAAGTGCCTAAACAGGCTAAACGAATTGAGAAAAAAAGAAAAGAGCCTGTCAATGATATTGTCTCAGTAGCTGAAGAAATGCCGAGATTTGGTGACTGTGAGACAGCCGGACGTGGTCGACTAGATGATTGTTCTACAAAAAAGCTATTGCGATTTATTGCAGATAATGTTAAGTACCCACAATTGGCTAGAGAGATAGGTCAAGTAGGTCGTGTTATCGCACAGTTTATTGTCGAAAAAGATGGGCATGTGTCGAGTGTAGAAATTCTAAAAGATCCAGGTACCGGATTAGGTGAAGAAGCTAAGCGGGTGCTAGAGTTGTTGCCAACATGGAAGCCGGGACGTCAGATGGGAAAGCCAGTCCGTGTGCGGTACGTGATACCGGTTGTCTTTAAGTTGGATTAGTCTTGTCTGGAAGTGCCTAAAAAATGTATAAGCGCACCAATGAGAATCCCACCAATGGTACTAATTCCAACAAATTTTAACGAGTTAAACTTGTATTCTAAGGCCCCTTGAAAGTAGACATCAACGACGACGCCGGCAATGGCCATGACAATGCCGAGTGGGATTCCTTTTTTGATGATAGCGTCTAGCATAGTTTTTATTTTGACCGAAAGGTAAATCTAATTCTTGGGCTATACAAATGAATGAGACAAAAACGTTGTTTTACTAGAATGTATCTGTTTTCTATGAATTCAATCAATTGGATTGTTGGAAATTGTTTACTTTTGCTAAAAACAACCCAATATGAGACTCCTAACTACGTCTTTTTTCATCTTTACTCTTTCTTTTCTTGCGACAGCGCAAACTAAAATTGAATTAGAAGATATTTGGTATAGTGCTGACTTATATGCCCATTCTGTGCCAGGTTTTAAATTTATGAAAGATGGTCGGTTTTATTCTCGACAAGAGGGGAGCTTGATTAAAAAATACGACATCATTACCGGGCAAGAAGCCGGTGTTATTTTTGATGGCTCGGAAGCAGGGTTGGCACGTTTTGATGGCTATCGCTTTTCCGCAGACCAAAAGATGATTGTCTTTTCAACAGAAACAGAATACATTTATCGGCATTCTACAAAAGCTAATTATTCGATCTATGATAGCCGGACTAAGACGATTAAGCCGGTGTTTGGGGAAGGCAAGCAGATGTATGCACTTTTGAGTCCGGATAACACAAAAATAGCTTTTGTTTTTGATAATAACCTGTATGTCAAAGAGTTATCAACTGATAAGCTGACTCAGATTACTAACGACGGGAAGATTAATCACATTATTAACGGGGCTTCAGATTGGGTTTATGAAGAAGAATTGGGTGTTGTACGGGGATACGAATGGGCACCGGATAGCAAAAAAATAGCATACTATCGTTTTGATGAGTCTAAAGTTAAAGAGTATACCTTGAATTATTATGAAGATGGTATCTATCCCAAGCCTTATACCTTTAAGTACCCTAAAGTCGGGGAGAAAAATTCTATGGTTAATATTTATATTTATGATCTTCCTTCCGGAAAAAAAGTGCAATGTGATACCGGAAAAGATAAGGATACTTATATCGCAAAAATAAAATGGACAATCGACCCTAATTCGTTGGTCATTATTCATCTCAATCGCCACCAAAATCATTTGCAGCTCTTAAAGGCTGATGCCCATACCGGTGCAACGACCGTCCTGCTTGAAGAAACAAGTAAGTACTATGTTGATAATTACAACAATCTGACATTCTTGCCGGATGGCAACCAATTTCTTTGGACCAGTGATCGGAGTGGTTATAATCATATTTATCTGTACGACATGTCCGGACATTTGCGCAAGCAAATTACTGATGGCAAATGGGAAGTGACTCGGTTTCAAGGTTATGACAATAAACGAAAGATTCTTTATTATCAGTCCACAGAAAGGGGACCCAAAGTGCGGGATGTCTTTGCCATTAACCTAAAAGGAAAAAAGAAGAAAAGGATTTCTACAGAGATTGGTTGGAATGAAATATCTTTCAGCCCAACTTTTGATTATTATACGATGACACATTCACAAATCAATACCCCACCATCCTATTCTATCTATGAAAACAATGGAAAATTAGTCAGAACATTGGAAGATAATCAACGCATTGTGGCACAAACCCAACAACGCGCTTGTTCGAAGGTAGAGTTTTTTGATTTTAAGACTGCTGAAGGTGTTGAGCTCAATGGATGGATGATAAAACCACCCAATTTTGATTCACGAAAGGAGTATCCCTTGTTTATGTACTTGTATGGTGGGCCTGGTGATCAGCAGGTGGTTGATCGATGGCAGGGGGCTTACTATTGGTGGTTTCAGATGCTGGCCCAAAAAGGGTATGTCGTAGCCTGTGTGGATAATCGGGGGACCGGTGGGCGCGGAGCAGAATTCAAAAAAATGACCTATTTGCAGCTTGGCCACTATGAAACAATTGACCAGATAGAAGCAGCTAAGTACTTGAGTACCAAACCCTTCATCGATGATACACGAACAGGTATTTTTGGATGGAGCTATGGGGCTTATATGTCTTCACTATGTCTGTTGAAAGGTAATGATGTCTTTGAGATGGGCATTGCTGTGGCGCCGGTGACCAACTGGAAATGGTATGATTCGATTTATACAGAACGATTTATGCGTACTCAAAAGGAAAATCCAAAGGGCTATCACGATAATTCGCCCATCTATTTTGCTGATCGCTTAAAAGGTAAATATCTACTCGTACATGGACTCGCAGATGATAATGTCCACTTTCAGAATTCAGCGGAGATGGCACGGGCGTTAGTAGAAGCCAATAAACAGTTTGATACGTACATCTATACCAACAAAAATCATGGTATTTATGGTGGTGTAACCCGCCTTCATCTGTTTACAAAAATGACTAGTTTTATTGAGAATAATTTGTAATAGATCGCATGGACATTTTTAAATTAACTCGGCATTGCCAAGTTTGTGAGTATCAGAAAATTGGTTTTGATATTGGGAGTATTTGTACGCTGACCGAGCAGAAACCGGATTTTGAAAAAGTATGCCCCAACATCTTATTTGGAGACAAGTTGGAGCAAACCATTGTTGAAGCTAATACGGCTTTTGAAAAAGCAAAAAAAGGAAAAACGGAAGCCTATTTGAGCTTTGGTTTTATGCTGTTTTTGGCTGTGACTATTTGGGTTGGTGCTTATCTATTTAGCACCTATATTATCTCCAAGGGGGTCATTGGTGCAGTCCCATTTATTATTGGAGCTATTGGCTTTTATGTGTTTCAGTTGGCTTTTGGAGCATTTAATAAATGGCGAAGCGACATGTCCATTGCCGTGGAGAAAAAAAATCACCTAGATGCTATTCTCGCTTTGTACAAAAAAGGTTATGATATCGATATCGTATTTGGACGCAAGTACCACGGTCATCAAGACACTACCGTAAATCTAAAGATGAAGAGAATCTAAGGATAGTTTAAAACCCCAATTCTTCTTTGATTTTAAGGACGAGTTTGATGTCTATTTCCAACTCGGTAGCAATGACATCGGGTTTGGTTCCAATTCTTAGTTTCTTGCCAACGACAAGGACTGTTTGAATGCCTTTAGTCTTACCTTTAGCTTCGCCTTTTTCAATACCTTTTTCAATACCTTTTAACAAAATGCTATCATAAAGAGTCATGGCTGTTTTTTTTATGGGTTTTGGTAAGTTTTCAATGATATTTTCCCAGTTTTTTTCTGGAATTGGGGTTACATTCAATAAATAAACGAATGTGGTTTGCAAAAAGTTCTTTCCGGTTTCTAAATGGTAATACTCATCCGATCGATAAAAAATCAAGTCCGCATGTGTAGACATAAATTCTTTGTCTCTTCCGAATCTTAAAGCCATTAGAAAACTACGAACCATAGCTTTTACCTTCAGGCTGCTTATTTGAGACTGAGAGTACTCAGACAAATCAACCAATAAGTAATCAAATATAGGCAAATATTGCTTCAAATGCTCAATTTGAGTAGGGAAAAAGTCTAAAATTGCCTTTTGTGACCATTTTTCTTGGCCATGGTATAGCACTAATGGAATCACCAATTGCCTTTTGTGACCTTCTCGGGTATCAGTGTCCCAAATGTTTTGGACATAGCGTAATACTTGGAAGACAACCTGTTCGTCAGGATAGCTTTTATGTTCGATTAAGATCCCAATGGTGACTTCTTCATCTGAATCCTTTAAGCGACACCGAAAAACGACATCCGTAAAATGCCCATGTAGCTGCTTATCAATATACGAATTCGAGACAAGCTGTAGGCTATTGTCAATATCTAATGTGCCAGCTTGTCTTGGAGGCAAAAAAAGCTTTAGAAAGCCCTTGGCTATGACATCAAAAGATAGGGCGGCTGCAAAGTATTTATCGTGCGGATTGGTGATTTCTTTACTCATCTTGTATGCTTGATTCACAAAATAACAAAGAATAATCCTAAGAAAGCAATAATAGAGATTCTAACAATTTGCTTACGCAAAATATTATATGATTCGTCACTCAGGTTCAGGAAATAACAGTTTGTGGGTCACAATATCCGCAAAGTCTATATTTTGAATAAAAAAACTTACCTTTACCCCGCTTTAGTGGATGGTAGAAAATTTTCCGAAAGGAAATGTGAAAATTTTATACTAAGAGCTAGAATAAACACCAAAACGACCAAACAGCAGACGATATGGACAAAGCAACAGCAGACGATATCCCTTTTCAAATTTTTGAGAAGGATCCCATAAATGTAAAGAAATACACTCTGTCTAATGGCTTACAGCTATTCTTGACAGTCAATAAGGACGCTCCAAGGATTTTTACCAATATTACGGTACGGGCAGGGTCTAAGAACGACCCTTCCGAAACAACAGGATTAGCCCACTACTTGGAGCATATGATGTTTAAAGGTACATCCAAAATTGGCGCCTTGGATTGGACGAAAGAAAAGGTACTCCTTGATAAAATTGCTGACCTCTATGAGCAGCATCGTGATGAGAAGGATGCAGAAATACGAAAACTCATCTACCAAGAAATCGACCAGGTTTCCAACAAAGCAGCCCAATTTGTCGCTGCCAATGAATACGATAAGTTTGTTAGCGTCCTAGGTGCGGAAAAAACCAATGCTTATACTTGGTTGGAGCAAACCGTCTATGTCAATGATATCCCTGCCAATGAAATAGAACGTTGGATGGAGCTAGAGTCGGAGCGATTCAAAATGGTCGTTTTGAGATTGTTTCACACTGAACTGGAAACCGTTTTCGAAGAGTTTAATATCAACCAAGATCGTGATTTCCGAAAGGTGTTTAAGGTCATTAATGAATCGCTTTTCCCAAACCACGCCTACTCCCAAACAACCATTGGCAAAGGGGAGCATCTCAAAATACCATCTCACTACAAGATTTACGAATACTTTATGAAATATTATCGTCCTAATAATATGGCGATAATGATGTCCGGTGATTTTGATCCCAGTCAAGTCGTAGAACTAGCAGAAATGTATTTTGGGGCTTTAGTGCCAGCCGATGTTTCTAAGTATAGATTTGAGTTAGAAGCGATACAGACCAAGGTGATTCGTAAAGTGGTCTATGGTCAAGAGTCTGCTTATCTCCAAATGGCTTGGCGAACCGACCGGGCTGGCTCGGAGCTGATGCCATACTATCACTTATTAAAAGGGCTTTTGCATAATAACAAAGCGGGTTTGATAGATTTGAATTTATTGAGCCAACAGGCCTTGCTGGATGCTTATGCCTATTTTGGAGAGCATGAAGATTACGGACGATTTATGATGTATGGAAAGCCTAGGGATGGGCAAAGCTTAGAAGAAGTGGAACGTTTGCTCGTAGAACAACTTGAACTTGTCAAGGATGGAAAGTTTGAAGAATGGATGTTGGATGCCGTAATCAAAGACTACAAGTACCGAGATATGAAATCCTTAGAATCCAACAAAGCTCGTGTGGATGCGCTCACCCATGCTTTTACCGTTGGGTTGGATTGGGGAAAGGCCATTAGGTTATATGATGAAATGGAAGCAATCACTAAAAGTGATATGGTCAGCTTTGTACGCAAGTACTTCACAACCAACTATGTAGCTGTTCAAAAATTGACCGGTGAAGACAAAAGCATCATTAAAGTCGATAAGCCGGAAATTACACCACTAACCGTAAATCGTGAAGCTGAGTCTGAATTCTTTAAGCAATTTAAAGCTAAAAAGACTCCTCCTTTAAAGCCGGTTTTTGTTGAATTTGAAAAGGAAATTCAGCACACAAAATTGAGCAATGGTATTCATTTGGACATCGTCAGAAACCCACACAACGCTACTTTTTCATTGCGTTATATTTTTGATATGGGCAAGAATAGCAGCAAAAAACTCAAGCTAGCCATTCAATATTTGACCTATCTCGGCACGGACAAATATTCTATGCAAGAGATGCAAATTGCATTCTTTCGATTGGGCCTGACCTTTGGAGTCTTTGTGAATAACCAAAAAATTTATGTCAAGTTGGATGGGCTTGAAGAGTCTTTTGAAGACGGTGTAAAACTTTTTGAACACTTATTGAGACATGCCGTGGCAGATTCTGCTAAGCTCGAAGCACTCGTCCAAGATATGTTGACCAGCAGGGCAGATGCCAAAATGAATAAAGACCATATCCTTAAAACGGCCATGGTGAATTATGCTTATTATGGTACTGAATCTCCCTACACAGACCGGCTGAGTGAGTCAGAATTAAAGGCCATTGATGCCGATGAATTAGTTGAGCTAGTTAAAGGTTTGTTGGACTTTGAACACCATGTTTATTTTTATGGCACACTGCCGGAGTCGACAGTAATCTCCACCTTAGACAAGTTGCATAAGGTGTCGCTTCCGCTAAAGCCACCTTTGGTCGCCAAGAAATATGAAGAAATCCTTACGGAAAAAGATAAAGTGTTTTTTGTGCATTTTCCGATGGTGCAGACAGAGATATTGATGATGTCACGAGGGACCGATCACTATAATCTGCAAGAAAGCTTGGGTGGCAGCTTATGGAATGAATATTTTGGTATTGGGATGTCCAGTGTCGTATTTCAAGAAATAAGAGAAGCAAAAGGGTTTGCCTATTCTACCTATGCTTATTTTCGGTCACCCACCGATAAAGATGAAGGTCATTATGTGCAAGCTTATGTAGGCACACAGCCGGACAAGCTCAAAGATGCAGTCAATACACTGCGAGGACTTATCGAAAAAATGCCTATAAACGAAAAAACAATGGTGGCTGCTATTGACTCAATGAGAAAAAAAGTAGAAACGGAGCGGATACTCCCGGATAATTATTTTTGGAAGGCAGAAGCCAATAAGAAAATAGGCTTTGACAGAGACTTGCGTAAAGATAAATATGATTTTTTGGCGAAAGCCACTCCGCAGGATTTAATCGATTTTCAGAGAGAAAACATAAAAGGACGGCAGTTCACTTACTTAGTTTTGGGTGATGAAAGTCAAGTGGATATGGATTATTTGAGTTCTTTAGGATCCGTGACAAAACTAGACTATACGACACTTTTTGGCTATTAGACAAAAAAATAGGACTCGCAATAAAGCGAGTCCTAAGCAAATTTGAATTGGGGGATTCTAACATATTGGGGGGTTAGCCAACCCAAATAAAGCCGGTGTCGTTTTCATCGTCACCTTTTCTTATGGTTCTTTTAGTTTTCATCGGGTCTCTTTAGTCTTCAAATAATGTTTCTGTTATATTAGTACCAATAATAATGCCAAGAGAAGCATTCAATCAGATATTTGCCCATAAAACGTTTTCTTTTAGGCATTTTCGTGTGTTTGAAGTGTTAATATTCTGATTTTTCTTGTAGTCTTTACTATTCATACATAACTCTTGCACGTCCCATCAATGCACTTAGATTTGGGTATCTGTGGCTATACCGCACTCAATGTACATCTAAAAGTATGGGCATTTTTGGCTACAATTAAATGAATCCAAGTATCTTTGCCCAAATCACTGAATAATGAAGAAGATAACAGAGCAACCATCTAAGTACGATCATCTCGAAAAAATGTCTATTCGAGAGCTGCTCACTAACATCAATCAAGAAGACGCCCTAGTACCCATAGCCATCGCACGCATAATTCCCGATATTGAAGCTCTGGTCAATACTGTGGTGGAACGCCTAAAAAGTGGCGGACGATTATTTTACATCGGAGCAGGTACCAGTGGCCGGTTAGGTGTGGTGGATGCATCTGAGATCCCCCCTACTTTTGGAGCACCGGACGAGATGGTCATTGGCATTATTGCTGGTGGTGATGCAGCCATTCGGACAGCGCAGGAATTTGCCGAAGACAGTGCTCAGCAAGCTTGGAAAGATTTATCAACCTTTTTTATTGATGCAAAAGATGTTGTGATAGGTATTGCCGCATCCGGTACAACCCCCTATGTTGTCGCCGGCTTGCGCAAATGTCAAGAAATGGGCATTGCCACTGGTTGTATCACCAACAACCCCGGAGCACCGGTAACAAAAGTCGCTAACCATCCTATTGTTATTGAAGTCGGGCCGGAGTTTGTAACCGGTAGCACACGTATGAAATCAGGCACTTCCCAAAAGTTAGTACTGAATATGATTACGACTTCCACCATGATACAACTTGGCCGGGTGAAAGGAAACCGTATGGTCGATATGCAGTTGTCCAACAATAAGCTTGTCGATAGAGGCACCAAAATGGTCATGGCAGAAACCAACCTAACTTATGACGTTGCCGAAAAATTGTTGTTGAAAGAAGGGAGCGTGCGGAAAGCTGTTGATGCTTATTTGAAGAGTAATTCTTAATTTGAATTAGCTGCAAAGTCCATAAGGAAACCTACAATTTCATCCACATTGTTTAGGTCCAACACTTGTATAGGGTAAGCAGATGTTGGGCGGTCAATTGCCAATGCAACGATGTCTTCATCATCCGAAAATAAAAAAGGATGCTCAAGTTCTTGTCGGTGCACTTCTATCTTGGGATATGCTTCATGCTTAAACCCTTCAAACAAAATAAAATCTAGTTGTGTAAGATTAAGATGGCTTATCAAAAAGTTAAGGTCAGGTTCTTGTGTCTCCATTTCCACCATCAATGCAAAACGTTTTTTGGAGCTCACCATAACTTGACGTGCACCGGATTCTCGAAAACGATAGCTATCCTTGCCTTTCTTGTCGATGTCAAACCTGTGATGAGTGTGCTTAATCGCTGCCACCGATTTACCTATAAGATGCATATTCTCAATGACTTGCGTCAAAATAGTTGTTTTGCCGGAGCCGCTAAATCCAACGAAGCCGATGACCGGAACACCTTGATAATGTGTAGTCATTAGGAAAGCCATTTTCCCGGATTGCCGACAATGGTTGTTCCGCTGGGTACATCTTTGATAATCACACTACCAGCTCCAATTCGGACTTCGTTACCAATTTGGACACCTTCTTTGATGACCGCATTGGCGCCAACAAAACTGCGTTCTCCGATCGTCACATTGTTGGCAAGTACTGCGCCGGTGGCAACATGGGCAAAGTCTCCAACTTGGCATTCGTAGCCGATGGTTGCATGTGTATTGCAAATGACAGATTGACCGAAAGTAGAAAGTGTATTGATAATAACTCCCGGCCCAATCATAGACCCAAAACCAATGGGTGTATTGTCTGCAAGGAGAGCACTTTTGTGGATGATGGTTAGGGGGGTGCCAATATTTCGATTCAGTAGCTTTTCGGTAATAAATTTACGAAAGTGGTTGTTATCAAAAGCAACAAACCAATGATTATTCATCAATATTTCAGTAGAGCCTGAATCGGTCTCCTTACCTAAGTAGGTGAGTTGAAATGGGTTTTTGCTTTTTTCTTCTTGTTCAAAGTATCCAAGTATTTCTTGGTTGTTACTTTTCATAATATCGCAGACCATGTAAGCATGGCCACCATATCCGATAATGACATTTTTTCTCATGGTTTATTTTGTTTTTACTAATACATCACCAGTCATTTCTGCTGGAATATCTAGCTCCATAAGAGACAAAAGGGTGGGAGCGACATCTGCTAGCTTGCCATTTTTGACGGTATATTTCTTTGTGTCCGGGTTGAGTACAATGCATGGAACCGGGCTCATGGAGTGTGCGGTGTTGGGCGTCCCATCGTCGTTGATGATATAATCTGAATTGCCATGGTCGGCAATGATGATGGCTCTATACCCTTTTTCTAAAACAAGAGGAATGAGCTTAGCAAGTTGATTGTCAACGGCTTCGACGGCTTTCATCGCTGCGGGCATGATGCCTGTATGTCCGACCATGTCCGAGTTTGCAAAATTCAATACGACCAAATCCGGAGCTTGCTCTTTGATGATAGCGGCGGCTTTGTCAGCGACTTCAGCAGCACTCATCTCGGGTTGTAGATCGTAAGTTTCGACTTTGGGAGATTCCACCAAAGATCTGATTTCTCCTTTGAAAGGAGCTTCTCGACCACCAGAAAAGAAGAACGTGACGTGGGCATATTTTTCGGTTTCTGCGGTGCGAAGCTGGGTCAGCCCTTTGTTGCTGATGTATTCGCCAAGGGTCATTTTTAGGTCGTCCTTATCAAAAATGATATGGATATTCTTAAATTTCTCATCATACTTCGTCATAGTCACATAGTAGAGTGGACGAGTATGCATATTTTCTTTGGGCATGTCTTGTTGGGTGAGCACTTCTGTCATTTCACGTAGACGATCTGTCCGGAAGTTAAAGGCAATCACCACATCATCCGGCTGAATAGTGGCAAGTGGTTGGTTGTTTTTATCCGTGACTACGATTGGTTTGATAAATTCATCCGTCACTTTATTTTTGTACGAAGCAAGCATGCCATCAGATGCTTTCGCAAAATGCTGACCACAACCATGTACCATTAAGTCGTAGGCTTTTTTGACTCTAGACCACCTTTTGTCACGATCCATTGCATAAAAACGCCCAACCACAGAAGCGATAGATGTGCCTTTTTTCGCAACAAAAGATTCCATGACCTTGATATAATTGATGCCACTTTGTGGGTCAGTATCTCGACCATCCATGAAGGCATGGATATAGTTATTGGTTTGTCCTTGAGCTTCCGCAATGTCAATTAACGCCTTTAAGTGGTCAATATGTGAGTGAATGCCTCCATCGGATAGCAAACCAAGAAAATGAACTTTTTTATGCTCTTTTTTGGCGTAAGCCAGTGCATCCAGTAGCGTCTTGTTTGTCGCAAGACTGCCATCTTTGATAGCAAGATTGATTCGTGTGAAATCCTGATATACTATACGTCCCGCACCAATATTCATGTGCCCAACTTCCGAATTGCCCATTTGTCCTTCTGGGAGACCAACAGATTCTCCATAGGTAACCAACTCGGAATGCGGATAGTCCTTCATTAATCCATCAAAAAATGGCGTCTTGGCGTTATATATAGCATCTGATGCCGGCACCGGCCCTAGGCCCCACCCATCCAAAATAAAAAGCATAGCCTTCTTCATGTGTTATTTTTTGTTGTAATTGACGAACTTATTCGAATCGTTGGCAAAAGTACGCCTTTTTCTATTATCCTTATGCCTTTTAAATTAGCGTATGTAAGGGTTTTTTGTGGAAAAAAACAAATTCGGCTACTTGGCAAGTTAAAATAATAGAAAATACCAATATTTGGTTAGTTTAATGTATAAGCATCTGGTTGTCAGTGATTAACTAAGGTGGGACTTCCAGTGGATGCCGTTAATTCTTTGTTAAAAGATGGCATTTAGTAGCATTGGGGTGGCTTGTTAGTGTTTTTAGTTGTAATTTGGCTATTGTTAAGTGGCATTTGATATTTTTTTATTGATTGCGCACTAATTTTAGTCTCCTTAGACGTTATAGAGGAAGATAGCACTTCTTTTTAGAGGTGATTACTCACAAAAATCAAAATTATGAAACGGTACATTGCATTTTTGGGAATTGGAATTGTATTAGCTTCTTTCTTCGCTTTTACAACTACAGGTGACCTTGATGCCATCAAGAAAGCACTGAAAAATGGTGATGCAGCAGCATTAGGACAGTACATGGGCAGCAATGTGGAGATAGAGATTGATGGAGATGTGGATTATTATGACAAGGATAAAGCAGTAGCAAAGTTGAGTTCTTTCTTTTCCAATAATTCTGTATCAAGCTTTACTCAGGCTCACCAAGGTAGCACAAAGGACAATAGTGCGCAGTTTTTAATCTGCCACTTGAATACTAAAAGTGGAAAATTTCGAGTCTACTTACTAATGAAAGTGGTCAACAATCATTTTTCCATTCAAGAGATGAATTTTTCCAAAGAATAGATTCTCTTTCTTGTGCAAAAAAAAGGGAGTAGCGACAGCTACTCCCTTTTTTTATTGGATTTTAGTCAAAGGGAGAATTGCCCCCGACACCTAAGCCAAATAGTGCAAAATCATATTTTACAGGATCGCTAGGGTCATGTCTTTTGAGTGCTTCCGTTAACTCTTCGACAGCCTTCCAGTCACGTTGTTTTCGGGTAATCAACCCTAGCTGGAGAGCCATGCGCTCGACATGTACGTCAAGAGGCATCAACAGTTGGCTGGTTTTTATTTGTTGCCATAGGCCAAAATCGACTTTGTCTTTCCGTACCATCCATCGTAGAAACATATTCAACCGTTTACAAGTAGAGCCTCGCAATGGTGTTGGGATGTGTTTTCGGGTTCTTTGGGGAGCATCAGGAAGAGAAAAGAACAGGTCATGAAAATGAATCAGCCCTTTTTTTATATTGATGTCATCAGGTTGGATGGCTTGCGCAAATGCAGTTTCTAGGGACTCATTCTGTTGGTAATAGTTTTTGAGAAAATGGACAAAGTACAGGGTATCAGTAGGTTGGAAGGTGCGATGTTTGAAATTTTGAAAAGGGATAAGGTCGGATTCTTGGTGGTTGATAATAAAATCATAAGGAGCACCATCCATGAGATCGACGAGTAATTGGGCTTTGGCGATGATGGTTTTTCTTCGCCCCCAAGAGAGCATGGCTGTCCAAAAACCCATAATCTCAATGTCCTGCTTGCGTGAAAATTGATGTGGAATACGGATTGGGTCATCTTGAATAAAGTCAAGTTGATTGTATTTTGCGAAAGCGGTATCAAGAATGGACTGTAAGTTTTTCATTGGTGAGAGTTTGCCGTAAATTATTGGGGCTATTGGAAAAAAGACAAAATAAGAGCAATATGGTTTGACGAAAGTCACAAATAACCTAGATGTGTATCATTTCTTTGATTTAAAAAAAAGGCTACTATGCTAGTGTATTATACTTGTAACTACTTAGGTGGTATCATTTTGGCTAAAAAACTCTTTTTCTGTGATCTCATGGCTATTTATTGTCAATGCCCTGTCATCCGAATAAAATGAGTCTTGCCTAACAAAAAATAGCATTTTTTATCATAAAAGCACACCTCTTGAGTTGTTACTTATTCTTTTTTCACAAAAACGAATAATTATGAAAATGATGAGACTTTTTTTTGGAAGTATTATGGGCGTTAGTATGCTCCTTTTTATGGGTTGTGATTCTGGTCCGTCGAAGAATAGCCGTGCTTCTCAGATTGTTAAAGGTCAGGCTTTCTTTATGGCGCATTGCTCTGTGTGTCATGGTCCGAGTGAAGATGCAACGCGAATTGCAAGCCTAAAAGTACCACCACCGGATTTGGCAAAAATAATGGATCGTCGCCGTGGGATTAAGTCCTTTCCTGTGGTAGAAATAGCGAGCTACATTGATGGACGTAAAGATGTACAACTCCATAGTCGAGATATGCCCGCTTGGGGTAAGTACTTTGCTGATGAAGAAAAATTGACTAACGATGAGATTAAAGGCCGAATGGGTGAGTTGATTGCCTATCTGATGAGCATTCAAAAGTAATAACCTGAGTTCGACCAAACCTTTGGATTCAGAAAACAAAGTAAAATTTACCTAGGAGTTGACAATTACCTTTG
>JAUTBQ010167810.1:0-12025 GCA_032361185.1 Lepetodrilus ovalis | reverse complement strand
AATCGACTTGGTCGACAGGTAGAGTTCTACCATTTTTGTTCTTTGCTCCGTAGTGAACACCATGGTGAACAAAATGTCAAAATACTGGTGCGAGTCAAATCTCCCAAGTCTTGTTTACCAACCCTGAAAAGATACAGAACTTAGTCTAAGGAATAAAAAGTACAGATGAAAACAAAATGGTAAAAAGTTTTTTGGGACGCCCTGTATGTTATACTGAAGTGTATGCTAGGATATTCTGAAACATGCTATGTAATACTGAAGTATATGCTAGGTGATACTGAAGTATATGCTAGGTGATACTGAAGTATATGCTAGGTTATTCTGAACAATGCTATATTATACTAAAGTGTATACTAGGTGATACTGATGTCCATACTAACTATACTGTAACAAATATTTGCTCAGAATAGAATGGAATTTAATTTGTGTGCAATGTGTTGATTTTTAACATGATTAATTGTTTAAATTATTTCTCTGTATGTACATATATTTGGAACAGACAAGTCTGTATTGCGAAGTAATTCCCTGTATCAAATCCTGCCCCTGGGGGCCCGGCATCAATGTTTGCAGAAGTTAAATTTCTGACGTGCTGTCTGTAGGGTGGCAATACAGTTATCATCCTTGGTCTGCCAGTACCAGCAGTTGCTCGCAGGTTTACTACAACATTCAGCGCTACAGATGTTGTGGGTTTCCTCCTGCCCTAAACTGACAAGTCTTGATTTTAGTGGAATATTCTAGAAAGCGACTCTAAACCAAATTAAAAATAAATAAATAAATACCCTGTAATCTATACTTATAGCATGTTAAACAGAATAGTTTTTTTTTATGTGAAGCTTTCATTGTTGTATATCGGTAATCATGCCTATGATAGAAATGGAATTCCTAAATAATAAACTACTCATTGTTATGAATATGGAAATTAAAGTGACAGGCGTTCAGCCTGATAGATATAGATTTCTTTAATATGAAACTATCTCATTGTTATATACCTGTATTCATTCTAATGAAGTGAGAGGGTGAGTTATTGTTTTATTTTGCAGAGGGAATCTTTCAATGTGTAATGGAAGTCCAGGTCTTATCATGACCTAATGAATACAAAATTCGGAAATGTGAGGTTATGTTTTTATGTTGTATATAATAATAATAATAATAATAATAATGAAATACTTGTAACCTGGAAAAGATGCAGTTTGTAAATGTGCAATTTGTATTACTATGATTAATGTATATGTATTGATGTTGAATGTGGGACAAGTAATGTTGTTCAAGTGAGTAAGAAGCTAATGCAAAGTTAACACAGTGCCGTCTACATTATGCCAGTAGTTTGTTTCATAGGGCAGCAATCATATCTGGCTACATTCAGCCTACACTGCAGTTTACTACACTACAATACTATTCTACAAATTAGTGGCTGGCTGAACTTGTTCAAAGCAAAATCACAGCAAAACATTTTATGCATGCATGCAGTCCATTCGCTTCAAGCTTTGGGTTTTCCTTCAAAACATGTGACGAAAAGTAGCACAGAGTACTAGGTATACTGACTGAATAGCGGCTGTAGCAGTACATTGTACTATGTAGTGAAAGAAGTGTAGGCTGAACGCACCCTTGTTTCAGTATTATCCACAGCTGGTGCCCATGAACCATGGGAGATAATTGTAGTGCACCCCCGCTTCCATCCCAGTAAATACTTGGATCTTTTATCCACCTTAAATAATTAATACTCCAGTTGGGATTTGAACTCGGGCATACAGGTTTGTTACCCGACACAATGCTTGGTGACTTGCGTCTCGTCTGTATGAATTGATGTTGAGTGATGTGCAGCATGCATGATGTTGGTAGCTATTGGGTATTACTGTACGTCTTCCAACTTACTTGTAGCTGGATGAAACATGTGAATGTTAAAAATGCTTGTTAATTGTTGTATACAACTGTTTGGAAACTGGTGTGTTGCATATTATTTTTGTAAAAAAAAAATCATGGAGAACATTGTGGTGGAAGTTGAATACAATCACCAATTTGAATAAATAAATATGAATGTACACTCAACTTTCTCTTGTTTTGGTAATCTGCAACAAGAAATTAGAAACATAACCCCCAAAACATCGGAATGCTTGCATAATTATTACAAACATATTTGTTGTTGCTGTCACCAAATATTTGGATTAAATATTATTTTATGTAATTGGGCAAAGTTGGAAATGCAACAGAATAGACTTTTGAATAAATGAAGATTTTTTTGATTGAATTATTGCTTTACGTTGCAGCGGGAATATCTCGCCCATAGGCGGCGAGAATATGTGAAGAAGTTTAGCATTGGCCTTCTTGCATGTTCCCTCAAGACTTTGCCCTCTACATACAATAATATTGCAGATGCAGCATGGACTCGTATAATTATGGTAGATTTCTTTTTTAGATAGTGCCCCCTCGATATAACGCGGTACAATGCACCGCGGATTCGGATATAATGCAGGGTCATACGTGGATCCCATTTTTATTTTCGTTATTTCCCTGTAGTTTTGTATATGGCAGGTACTATAACGCAGTTGGGGGAGGGTGGGGTTGGGATGTCGTGGACTTCAGCGTTGCATCAAGGGGACACTGTACCAGTAGTTTTCCATTCGCAGACTAATATTATTTAGAAAGGTTTATAAAATTAAAATATGTAATATTGCATGCAAAGATGATCTTGGCACTTTAATTGACTGCCATCTAACAGCCATCTCTGGTGCAGTGGAATATGCTAGCTGAGACCAACGTTCAAAAAATCTCAAAAATACCTCTTGTCCTTCACCATTCACCACAAGGTTATTATATTATACTGATCAGAAAAGCAATCGGCAATAACAAAAAATACCTTCAGTGAATCTGTCCTGTCTGGTCGAGACTACTTCATCACCGCCAGTTTTTTTAAATGACATAACTTCCACATATTTTCGTGGGTTTTTTTCCTGATGCATTACATTTGACATTGATAACCCTATTCAGTCACATTTTCATCGCAAATGGGTGAAAGATTCCCGCAGCGACATTAAACTCAATAATCACTCTCAGTCACATTTAAACACAATTTTATTTTCTATTTGTCATTCACATTTACACACCACAACAAATTATCACTTTGAAATTACACAGAATGAAGATTCAGAATATCTTAAATCTTCCCATGAAAATGACAACCCATATTGTTATCGCTGTTGTCTACAATACATAAATAAGAATCACAGTCCAATGAAGAGCTTGCAATAAATAAATATAACTTAAAGCAGATGCACATTATGTTTTCTAGAATACACGTAGTCCACACCAAAGTAATTCTTTTTGGCTATCTCTTGCAATACCGTCATTAAATTTGTAGGCATTCGAATTATTAGAAAAAGATGAAAATATTGAAAATGAATTGTGTTCGCATAATTAGGGACAACCAAATTAAAGTATAAAATATGGTTGTAATTGAAATGAAGGATTTTCTTTAAAATATTTTAATCTAAATTTGAAAAATTATACTGTAAGTTAAAAATGATTTTTGACAATGAGGGACCAAAGTAAAATTATCTGTGCCTGTTTCAGTGTGGCCTTGACCGAATACATTTCCACACACGCCATGATGTTATGTAAATGATAGTAATAACAGCTGTACAAAAACAATAATTACGGGTCCTTGCCATTGCAGGAGTTTAAATCTAAATTCAGGAAACTAGAAACGAGGTCGAGGATTTCAGTTTGGAAAGCGAAATGAATAGAATGGTATTTATATCCTAGAGTTACGGTAAAAAAACACATTTGCTTGTACATGGTTTCGTGTTTACAGCTCTGCGGTAATCTATAAATAGCCGCTCTAAACTAGACTTGCATAGCAGCCTATGACGACATGCAGCAAATTGTCAGTGTACAGGTGTATCTGTAACTCCAGAATCCTTAATCGTAGCTTGCCTCAACATTCTGATACCTAAAGCAATTTATCGTACCAAATAATAAACTTGCTGTACGACGACAAAAAACTTTAAATGATGACTTTTATATTGTAGCATATGCAGTCATACAGAGAAATCGCATCGTAGGGGTGTTGAGCAACACCACCATAATACGATTTCTCTGCATGAATTGGTCCTAAGTACATAATCCCCCCCCAAATTTTTTTAAACATCCATTGCGGAAGCTTTCCTCAATATGCTACCAATAACAATTTTTTAAAGCAAAATCTCAGCTCGCTGTTGGACCGCAAATAGCGTCCAAATGATGACTTTTATATAGTAGCCTGTTTTTCTGGGACACCAAATCGCGCCATCAAGCGGACTAATGATGCATGGTAGACAACTCGATTTGCTTCCCCATTAACTTGGGTGTTTGAATTATTGGAGTAATTACTGTATTCAACAGAAGCAGGGGTGGGAATGAGGGGTCAACATTGATCAATTTCCCGGGTGACATTGCACAGAACAATTTGCATACCATACTGTGCAGGGCTCGACAGTAAGGATTGTCCGCCTGTCCGGGACAGGTACAATTCACAGGAGGACAGGTGAATTATTCCAGATTAACAAGGCTTTTACCTACAGTTACCTGTCCGATAGGGCACAGGGACAGGTGCCTCAAAAAGTTAATGTCGAGCCCTACTGTGATTACTATCATTATCATTATTATTATTACCGTATTATTATTATTATTATTTATAATTATTATTATTACTACTACTAAAGTCGTCGCCTATGGCCGAGATATTCCTGCTGCGACGTAAAACAATAGTTTAAACAATCAATCAATCAAACTACTACTATTACTACTACTACTACTACTATTTGAAAAGCACAATCACTAGGTTGTCTCACATTACTCTTACTACAGTATGCATGTTTAAGTAAAAGCATATTTTATAACGGTCAACAAGGATCACATAAAGGCATCGTTCTCTTGAACAAATATTCATTTGTTATTCAATACTTAGTATTGAAAAAATTCCACAATATTTAGGAAAATATATCAACATTTAACTATTGTAAAAACATCAAACAATAGCAAAACATCAAACATTAGACATATTTCCATCACTTCATAAATTGGCAGATAATATATATTTGTTGTTTTTGTACGCTTTATATTTTGTTCTAGATATTGTCAAACATTGAGCATCATGTTGCCAATAACAACAAAATATTGCAATTCATAAGGAAATATGATTTAGTCATCGCCGGCAGATAACATTCCGAACTTCCTATATCTATAAGGAGCCTCGGGGTGTTTACGCATGTGCCAGTTCATGGCATTCCTCTGTCGGCACCTGTACTCACAGAAGTCACACTTGAGCGGCTTTTCGTCCTTGTGGATGAGCAGATGCACCTTGAGATGTCGCTCTGCTGCAAATTCCTTGCAACACCCTGGCCAGGAGCACTGATATGCACGGATGTTGAAGTGCTTGACGCGAATGTGTTCCTGGAGGTGGAACTTCTTCATGAACTTCTTCCTGCAGCCATCGTAGTCGCACATGTAGTCCTTCTTGTTGTGGAACTCCTTCACATGCTCTTCCAGGTCGTCCTCGTCAAAGCTCATCACAGGACAGTCGTCCAGAACGCACCTGACTGTCTTCGTGGAGTGGGTCTGTTTGTGGGCTGCCAGACTCCTCTCGGTGAAGAACATCTTCCCACACTTGTCGCAGGAGTAGTCGACGCCGACGTTCTCGTCTCCGTGAGACTCTCGTCTGTGCTCGCAGTAGTCGGAGAAAGACTTGAACTGCTGGCTGCAGAGGTCACACTGATAGGACTTCCTCTTCAGCTGGAGAGCTGCGGTCAAGGAAAGACTACTCTTGTGACTTTCACTGCATCGTTCACATTGGAAGTTCTGTGGGGCGTCGACGCCTTCACCTGTCTTTATTGGATTATAGCTGTAGCCGCATGTCATGCAGAAGGTCTTTGGGGGGATGTGTTGTTGCTTGTGGGCAAGTTTGTCCTCTGCATCAACAATCTCATTGCAGACCTTGCAGTGATACAGTTCATGGAACATGTTCTTAGACAGTGGCGAGTCTTCCACAGTGGATGTTGGGGACACTGCCGTTCTGTCTGCAGATGTTTCGAGATCGATATTGTCATTTGAGAAGGAATCACTCACTTCCATATCAACTGGAGCACCACTTGGTTGTCCTTGGGCTGGTTGATCAACAGCACTCTTGTTTCGAGAGTCTTGTGGTCTAATCCTGAAAGTTGTGCAAATGAAGTTGTCACCGGACTTGAGAAAATTGACAGACTGACGTTTCCTAGGTTTGATGTTGATAAGTGCTTTTGAAGAAAGAAGCATTTCCTGGAACATGGAACCATTAGAATCTGTGTTTATTGCATCCTGACCTGATGCATCATCAACTTGAGATGCTAGAAGAGTGGTTTGTGAAGGCATAACATTGGGATGCAAGTTTGACGGATCTTGCAAATCGAACACAATCTGCACTTTCTTGGCCGGGTCCACGTCAGAGGATGCTTCAGCTCCAATACTGTGAGTGTTCAATATGGAAAGCATAGACCCATCGGCAGACACTGAGGCAGACTGGTTCACCTGACTGGAGGTCTTGGGCTTCTTCTCCGACAGGAGATGAGACAGTACGGGCAACTTAGGAGGTCGACCTCTCTTTCTGACCGGCTTCCCAAGTGCAGATATGGTGGCATTTGGGTACACCATCATGACGGACTGAGTTGTGGAGGGAGATGGTCCCGCAGGTGATGGCGACGAAGAAACTCCAGTTGTGTTGCTGGAGATGGCGTTCGCGGAAGGAGTGGTCTGTCGTTGGGCAGAAGACACCTGGGAATGGTTAGACTTTGTTCGAGATCTTCGACTCCAGGGTAACTTCAAGATGCTCGTGTAGACGCCAGGGAATATGGTATTTTCAGATATGATTTTCATTTCATTTGATTTTGCGGGTTTGTTTGCCTTTGTCCTTTTGTTTATTGATCCAGGTTTACGCCCCCGTCTGGCCGGAACGTGCTGCTGAGTCGGGACCGGTGCAGGAGGCTGTGGCTGTGGAATTGCCACCGGTGCCTGCGTTACTGCTATAGACTTCACAGGATGCGGGATGGCTTTCACAGGAACTGCAGACACGTTCCCAGAAACTGCTTGAATTATTGCAAAAATACTCCCTGGCTGTGGGTATGTCTGTCCATCAATGCTGACAGCTGTCATGACGCTCTTCTCGCCATCCACCGACGTCACAGTAGGAAGATGCATCGACATCTGCACCGGCATCATGACATTGGAGTCGCCTTTCCCGCTGCTCGTGGCGAAGGTCTCGTGACCGGGCACCGCGGACGACATGACGAGACTGCAGTGAGCTGGCATGTTGGAAGCCATGACCATACCGCCCTGTGTGCAGACGGGAGTCAGGTGGACATTGGTGGACACCAGTGAGGGTTCCTGTACCCCACCAGATATACGCGCCACTCCAGGAGAGCCTAGAGACGCTTCACTGACCATCCGTATCTGAAGGTGGCTTAATGCCATGTTGTCCTTATCCACGGTTCTACGGATGCTTTGAGAGTCATCTTCAGATTTGATGACAAGGGACAAGTCCAGTGGCTGATCCTCAGTGTTTCGGGACAATTTGAGTGGACTCTCACAGGTGGTGGTCAAGAGGCTGGTGTCTAGTAAGGGTGCCCTTTGCTGAACTACAACTTCACAAATGTTGTTGTTGTTGTTGTTGTGCTTGGAAGGCTGTCTCATCACCTGCTTGTCATCCAGGACAGGCTTCTGGTCGTCTTTCTCTGTCTGTGACTGCTGCCATGATGCTCGAGTAGGATCCCTGCAGAATAAATAAATAATTTTATAATTTATCACTTGTTCTAATTTTTAAGTCCATGTAATAAAACCAGTAAGACAATTAGTATAGATTCATGCAACATATCATTTAAACACCTTTTTTGTTATCTAGTTTAAAGGCATACTATCACAGCTGGTTGACCTATATACCGGACAAACAAATTTCTATCTGAGACTACTTGCGTTTGATTTGTCCCCCCAAATGTTATTTACTGATGTACTTATTCCCCAACTCCCGTAGTTAAAAAAGATTCATATATTAAATGAATTATGGTTACGGACCCACAATTATCTTGTCTTTGATGCATCAAATGATCTTGTAAGAAAGTAACCAAACATTTTCAGTTATCTCCCTTTTTATTATATATAATGAAGTCAGAGTGCAGACTGCTAGTTTGTACATTCGACTCAACCCATCGTGGTTGTACACTATAGTGAAATGTTCCATCTACCATACACTGGTAGAAAGGATTTTGGAAGTACCACAATGATTGTATGTCGAATGAATGTACTTTGCAGTTGTACCTAAGAACTAGTCCAAAACAACCATAAATATCGGTGATACTATGTCTTTAATGTTAGTCATAATAATAATAATAATATATCTTTATTATCCGGCGGAAATTCTTTTTACATTGTAAAAGGTATCCATTAAATAATTAAATAAATAAAACAGCATTCATACAAGTTACAACACATAAACAGAACATTTCTAAAAATATGATGTACATATGAAGAGTAAAAAATAAATAAAATAAGATTCCAGTAATTACAACATTTGATTAAATGAGTGTAGGCTTTCTAGTACGAAAGAAAGAAACTGAGCAAGAATCTTAGAAAAGTGTGTTATCATCTGTCTACTTACTTATAGTAGTCTTTGAGCAGGTTCCTCATCAGCGCTGACGTATCCAACTGCGTCATGTGCTTCAGCTGCTCGAAGTCCTTGAAGATGTCTGCTGGTATTTCGATAGCTGGACCAGCGACCGACCCAGAGACGATGTGCCCAGGAACAGGAACCGAGACAATGGGTCCAGGAACCGATCCAGAGACTGCATCCCCCGGAAGAGACCCAACAGTTATCGTCCCATGAGCCGACTCGGAGACCGTCGATCTAGGGACGGAGCCAGAAGAAACGGTGAGCACAGGAACCGATCCGGAGACAATTGATCCTGAGACAGACCCAGAGATGTCGGACCCGAGGACGGTGTGTTCAGAGGCCGGGGACCTGATATCGGCGTCATCGTCAAACGACTGGAAATAAACATCAAGAATACTGTAATACTGACACGTTGATGTAATTAATTAAGGACCAGTAGCCTTTTTGGACATATGAATTTAGCTTTAGGCCTATAGATGTCATGTTAATAACGAAATAATTTCAAAACGACCACAGGACCCGGTTACTCTTCAAGAAAGTTTGGACGCTTTGGAAGAAGAACGCCATTTAGTTCCTCAAGCAGTTCCAAAGTCTGACAGAAAGCTTCCCCACCAAATATCTGCTGGCCCTTGATTTACTTTGTTAAGTGGGGAACATTTACGTTATAGGGGATAAAATGCGGTCAAACTGAATACATTATCATCCCAAAATATCGGACAACAGTTTAGAACATATTTTATTGACCAAAATGTCATGAGATTGGATAAAAGCTATAGACGCTTACGGGATCCACTCTCTAATATAATACAAAGAAAATAATTAGTTATATGTACAAATATATATAAGTTAACAAAGTTGGGGAATTATTTATGAGGTATATATACAGTGCACATGACAATACAATACAACAGTATGGACAATGAACTGCGTATAAGCCCGTGTCGTTCATGGGCATAATTCAATAATTGTTCGTGTTTTATTTAATAACTGTATTAAGGTGGTAAGCAGTTATGTGCATGCTACATTATATACCGATACTTGACTGAATTATTGTTTACATCGCAGAGGGAATATCTCACCCATAGGCGACGACTATAGCGATACTTCAAAGATGCGTAGTCGTAGTAATTGAGATATAGGCTTACACTCGATGTATAGCATTTGCTCATGATTATGAAGCAAAACAGTGTACGAATGTAACAAATAAGTCTATTTTCTTTCATATATTTCATAATTATGATAGTCGTCATGACATTAAATACGATTGACATGTCGTTCAAGAGAATTCCTGCAACACCAGTAACTAAGCACTCTTAGACGCAGATTTCAATGAGCGCGTAGCATTATATTTTGAGTAATAAATGCAAACTACATTCATTAGTGACGTTTCAATATTAAACACGGGCGTTCATAAATAAAACGGCCACGTTTTCTTTGAAAACACCATTTGGACGTGGACATGTTCCGCATTTTTTTACAGTGTACTTACGTATTATCAATTTTACCATATGTCGCCAAAATCGCTTTCGTTGTTTCACATTGGGAGAATTGGACCTAGCAGTATGTATGTTCCAAAGACCAGATAATTAGAGCTACGTTCCTTTTCAGATTAATATTTTTGGTAACTATCGAGTGTTAGGGAATAAGTATAGCCTACATCTGTAAACAACAACTTTTGGGTGGACAAATCAAACGTAAGTATAGTCTCAAATAGAAATTCAATTGTTCATAATATAGGTCAATCATCTGTGATAGTATGTTTTTAACATTAACCCAAAATAAATAATATATATATAAAACAAATCTCATAATAATCAGATATAAAATGGACGTTCAGATTTTCACTTTTACTAAGGTCTATATGAAATTGGTGATAACTATCAAGTGTTGGGGAATAGCTGCATCAGTAAATAACAACTTTTGGATAAATCAAACGTAAGTAGTTTCAGATAGAAATTTGCATGTCCATTATTTAGGTCAACCGTCTGTGATAGTAGGTCTATGCCTTTCATGTGATTCAAGCTTTAATAGTCAGTATCAGCCGGTGCTCGCAGGTTTACGGATGTTGCGGATTTCCTCCTGCCATAGACTGACAAGTCCTGATATTAGTTAAATATTCTAGAAACTTACTATAAACCCCAATGCAAAAAAAAATATAAAGAAAATAAAAAATAATAATAATGGTATAGGACCTTCATATGCTTATTAAATAGATTTTAATACACGTATACCTACTTGTTTCTACACAATGTTAATTAAGGCAATCAAAGGTATCCTTACTAAAATGCTTCAACAGGAGATTATGATTATCTGGATAATAATATGGTTCAATAAGGCTGTATATCCATTACCCGTAAAAATCGTGAAGGAATAATATAGCATGCAACGAAAGTTCAGCTATCTAACCCAAAGGAGTGCAAAATGCGCGAATAAAAATAGAATATGCATGCAGAGATAGGAAAGAGGTAAGCATTCCGATGTTATATGATGAAATGAGCCCCAAGACCCCCAGTTTTCCTTATATGGAATTGCAAAGTTCCGTGATAGCTAGCACTGTTCCTATTATAAAGCCTATACTCTGCGCATATGACAACGGACATCAAAGCACCATACTATGGATGACTACTCTGGTAGATATAACTTAACGGGGACGTCATTTAAAGTTTGCACCGTTTCCAAAACTGTTGCATATGTGCGATTATTTCGTGAACTGGCACATTTACATAAGGCAGTGTTCACTGAGTGTTCCATGTAAGTGCGCTCCGCACTATGATTGCAGAACTACGTCATAGGGAGGGAGGGTATCGACGCTATATAACCTTCCTGCTCTCGGTGCCTGCTATTCCTATTATCGTCAGGAATTAAGGATGATTAACTATCCGTGGAGTAACTTTACGTAACTTGGTCAGTCCTCTTAAAGCCCGCTCTCCACAGTTCTGTCCAGGTTGTGTCCAGGGGTTCTAGCCGTCCAGCTTTGTCCAAACGCAGTATGCTATTAATTGCTACCACGTGCGTCGAGAACAACACGAGTATGTAAACAACATGTCGTTGTCGTAAGCAGAGTGGCCACGAGGTTTAGTTTTCGTCGTATATAGATATGTGTAAATAAGGTTTAGATGACATATAATTTGACGTAGACATCGTATAGAAGATGATTGACGATATATATCTTGTTATGTTGTGTGTATCAATTCAGTATTTACACCGTATCGTTGCCAATGGTTTGCAGACTGTTGCCAAAGAATAGAATGTATAGGTATATGTACATATTATACTAAAACGCGTGTGTACATATAGTATGAAGGGAGAGGAGAGAGGGCAAAAGAGAGAGAGAGAGAGAAGGGGGGGGGGGGGCGG
>JAUTBQ010167799.1:0-12026 GCA_032361185.1 Lepetodrilus ovalis | reverse complement strand
GAGAGAGAGAAAGAGAGAGAGAGAGAGAGAGAGAGAGAGAGAGAGAGACAGACAGACAGAGTGAGAGAGAGAGAGAAAGAGAGAGAGAGAGAGAGAGAGAGAGAGAGAGAGAGAGAGAGAGAGAGAGAGAGTAATCCTCGAGGCACAGATTTGCAATACCATTGAGAAGAAGAACCTCGTACATGCGCACTCTATTTTAACATCACCATTCCACAACTGATAGTATACCATCTTGAACATTGAAGTGCATATTGGGTTATTATGTCGAATGCCTTTGCAAACTGTTCTTCCGTAAAAAAAACCCACATGGGTAACGTTATTTTCCTATTTAGCTAAAACCAATATCAACATCGTTGAAAGTTTCGAGTTGAGTGTTTTCACTTCAAGTACTCTTGTGGATTGTTCATGCTTTGCAATTCTATTATCCGGTTGAGAAACATGGACTCTTAACCGCTGTTTGAATACACAGAAATCGTTCAATGTATGGGTTTGAACAATTTTGTGAGTGTCGATATAATTGTCATTGCTAGCAACTCAATCTCTACACATCCTCAGAAATTACAAGTAGTTGCTTTTTTTTTTACTGCTAGATTCCTTGTTTGACACAAGTCGGTTTTCGGTGGTATTTTCGGATATTAACAAATAACTGGTGAATAACTGATGAACCAAAATCAATGAGATGAAACAGTTTAGGAATTATTACTTCCATGCATTTCCTCTATGTTATGGTAAAGTTGAAATATCAATGTTATTTTCAAAGTATTGATAGAAAATATTATTGGATACTATTGAATGGATGAGGTACTATAATACAAGTCAGATTTATACCAATCCATTTGTAGGATTATTATATACAACAAAACATGTTGCAACATAGATCTAGTCTTCAATATTATTATTCGTAAACATGCAGACGAGGCAGTCATACATGTCCGAGTTTTATACCAATCCATTTGTAACATTACTACAACTAAACACGTTCCAAGTTCCAAGTTCCAGTAATGAACACCGGGAAGCAAGCAGAACATCGTAGGCTTTTGTACACATTCCTGATTCAAGGCCGAGTAGATGGCATGTCGTAAACTAAAATAGTGTATTGTTTTTTCAAAGTTTACTGTAACATTTCAACATATGTTCGATATATCGGATTTTAAATTACCACATAAGTCCAGCATGTGATGTAAGCCCTACAGTACAATGTTTCATGCTGGAAAGAGAAGTGTCTCACTACGAAGTGTTTGCTAATACATGTAACTATTAACCATTACAGTTTAAATTCCCAAGCTGTTGTGTTCGTGACAATGTTTGAATTCAAGTTTACCCAGGTAAATGCATATATATTATTCTTATGACGATCTAGCCAGAACATACGGTTTCTAAGCAAGATAAACCGACCAACACTGCATATCAGAATCAACTTGTTATATAACAAGTTGAATCTGATATGTGTTTGGTATACACGATTACAATGATACTTAAGAACATTCCGTATCCGTTTGAATTGAAATACGATAACTACTGGAATGAAATACTGATTGATACGAATACTAGATATTAGAAGAATGCATGGAAATTGCAATTATACGTGAAAGCTTATTAGACACATGTTGTAATGAAAATAATATAAAGTTTCAACGTAGTTTGACCATCATATGCGTGCAGCTGTTATTAAATTGTTTGGGTAATTGATATAATAATGGTCTGCTAACTTTGATTTAATGGCAGTTCTTCGAAAACATTTAATATATCATGGCTGACGAAAATACAGTAATGTCACAAAATAAACGTTCTCATGTCACCTGTGAAATCGATCAAACCTGTAATACTGTATTTCTACGGACATGACAACAAACAGCCTGTCTATACTCTTCTGTATTTTCCGATTCGTCACCAAATAAATCACATGAGTTAAATGACATCAATTGTATTTCAATGAATATCCTTTTCCAGCAGATCCCAAAATCAACCTCCAGAATCAGACAAGTACAAGAATGTCGTGAGGTTACATTACGAAACCTAAAATCTCTTTCGCAAATTCTTAATTCTATTAACGTTTTTACCTCATGTAACCGCTATGAGCGTACCTTTATGGTGTAGAGTTTGGCAATATATAACTGTCCATATTATTATTATTAGTAGTAGTAGTAGTAGTAGTAGTAGTAGTAGTAGTAGTAGTAGTAGTATTAATGTCTTATGTTGTTGCTGACATGTATACGCGGTTTCACATTGCCGGAAAAAGTACCTTCATTGATGTGGTTCATGAGCAACGGCGAGTACTGATTGACTGATGGTGTTAAATGCACATCTATATTTAATCGGTATTTTGCAGTAACCATTAGCACCAGATAGTATACTAAGTTTAATGGTTGAATCAGGTGTATATAATTGCTATCACGATTCCTTCACTCAGACAGTACGGTGTAGACAATGACCATTCGTTTATTAAGATGGACATGTTTGTTTTAGGCCGGATTTTCACCGACTGCTGGTACTAGTTCGAGGAATTTTCTGTCGCAGAAAATGGATACATCGGTTAAACACGTTATTTACAGACTCTGAAGCGACTTGAGTACGATTTCATGCTCAAGCTCAAATTTTATACTGGGATTTATGAACAAAACTATGAGTTGAGCATGAAATCGGACGCGGAAAAGTTTCGTAATCTCGGGGCCAGTTTTTACTTTACCCCAAGTATAAGATCAACAGATACTACTCCTCGTCCAAGACATATCGTGGCAATAATTTCGAGTGAAGGATGTCTATATTTTCTTGGCCAATTTCTCAACTATAGGGATCCATCATGAGCATGCAGTCATGAGATTGAAAATATACACTCAAGGTGGTTGGAATTCAGAGCAGAAACGAGGCGTACACAGCACGAATCTCACGAATCTTTATTGAATATATAACTATCAATTCTGAAAACAGTCTGAACTGTCGCGTTCAAGAACCGAGTCGAGGTTATTATTTGGATAATTTTCAATTAATGCGTTGTTTCGACTTTATATCGTTATGCACGATGAATAACACTTCAATCTTGTCTAGACTATAGATACACGCAATATGTAGCCATGCTAAATGTTATGTATTACCGTAAGCAATAAAGTTGACTCATTGATCATCATGTTACTATAATTATGTTTATAATATTTGATCATTATGTAGAGTACAATCAGACTAGCAGCTATTGAAGTAACGTTTATGATTCGTACAATTGACTGGGCACATAGGGAGTCCTTATAATTGGAGTTCCAACCATTAGCGCTACTTGGTATTTTATTTTTTTATTTATTTTGGTATTGATAACGGGAGTCTAACTATGTATACATGCATATGTGCTTATATGAATGGACACATTGTCGAATGAACTTTTAAATTATTAAGAAACATTTCATGTACATGTATGAAATGTGCTATAGAATACTTCTAACTAAAGGATATGGTTTATTATGAATTTACGTGCTCACTCTTTAAGTTCAATTCAGTTGGTTTGATGTGGAGCGAAATTAATATAGGATTTTGAAATCCATTCTCATGATGTACGTTTATGTCATTTCCATTTGATATAGCAGAGGTTAATTTTAATATTTAAAGTTTTCATAGTTTTAGAATCAGTAATATACTGCTAGTCATAGTCAAAGACCTTTCATTGCAATGTTATCGCTTTGTTTAATTGTTAATTTTTCAAACGATCGTTTAAATTAACCATTACAAAACCAAAAACGTACCTCGAAATGTCTCTGCCAAGGCCTATTATATATAATAATAATAATAATAATAATAATATGTGCATTAGTAGAGCGCGCCATCCACCGTTACACAGTGACGGACATCCATTTACTAATCTAAAATAATAGTAAACTATATCCGCGTATGTACAGATAGAGTATTGATTGATTTCAACATGTTTTATTGACATAAACTCAATGGCAGGGGTCAGACAAAAGTAAAAGCATTACATAGCAAGAGTACATACAGTAACATCCACGGATGCATAACGTAAAATACAATTCCGTCTAAATTTGCTGATTTTGCTACAAATATATCCGATCCCTTCAGGTAATAATGCACGCTATTAAATCAACTATACTTTCCGTGCTAGTCATTTGTCCTACGTGAAGGATGATCTCTGTGATTTCAACTGACCTAGATCATCACGACCGTTATTTCGTGAACACGATTCCTGAGAGTGTTAACGAGAACGTGTTACAAGGCTAAGCATGATGAGGAACGGCGAATACTACGCCAGAAATGAGCACTGGGTATATATATATCCTGATAAATGTCCGCACATGGTAGCTGCTCTTCGTCAATTATTGTAACTGTGATAGCCCACAGCGGTTGAAAATGATTCATAATTCGTGCTCCGTGAACGGCAGGCTGCCATGTCTCATCAATATCCTCCCGTGGTATATTTATTAGGAGTAATTACAGGACATGTAATATATGTGCGGTACATATATGTAACGTAATTTTATCTAATATAGGATAACTGATTCTCCTTTGGTTTGTGGGTTGTATGTACTCTTGTTTCTGATATTATAGTCGTACGTGTTTGAGTTCCTTGACGAGCTCCATATAAGTAAAGAAAAAAATACATTGTTTAAGGAATACAGAATAATTTGGCACTTTCCACTGAACGTTAACGACAGTCTGAGAAATGCTATTTATTGATTTTCATTTAGTGAAAATACTTGCTAATTGGTAGAGCGTGCGTAGAATAAGTGAACTGATTATAGCCAATTTAAAATGCATAGAATATATTACGGTAATTTCATAGATTATATCGATTATCTCGTATTATTCAAATCATAACAATTTAAATTATTCTCCTATCCAAATATCGAATCAATAACTGTTCAGCATAATTAATAATCGTGCCAGTACGAACAGGGCGCTTTCAACTGTATGGACAAATACATTCATGAGCAAAGCATATGTTATCAACCAAATTTGTCGAATTTGATAATTTTGCTTATTCCTGCAATATATTTCTAGATTACGAAAATAAGTGATTTTTTTTTACGGGAAACACTGTGTACATGTCTTTTGTAAAGAGTTCGGTTAGCTTGTGAAATAAAAAGAGTTCTAGCTATTCTTTTTTGGTTGGCGTCTGGCCACCTTCTGGACATAACACACCAGCATATTTAATATATGTAATAGCCGCGTTAGTGACCTCTGACCTATGCTAATATGATCTTGCCACTTTAAAGATTCCCTAAATTACTTGCATCAAATTCAATGTAAATGTGGCACTCAACAAATTACTAGTGTAACTGATGGTCAGGGATTTAACAAAGTCATAATGGGTTTCCTAATCACATATTGGTTGAAAGTTTTCAAGCAGCGTATTTTCTGTTGATAATACGCTCGTAGTCAAGAAATTCCAAAACCGTTTCAGGCTTTTATTTTATATTAGAAGTACTTACTGCGATGCGACTATCTGAACCGGCTATTTGTGAAATATACTCAGTATTTGTGCGGAGCTGTAATTTGGTAATAGCCATTGTTTATGAGAGTATACCATGCTGGCGCTCGTAGAACATTTACATTTCCAGATGTATGCCTACCGTTATGTAAATACTAATGGTTTCCTTACTATTTATTGCAACAATCAACACTATCATTGTCGACTATTCAAACAATATATTTTTTTTATATAGACATCGTGTATCTATTTTGAATTGACAATTGTACAAGTGTCAGAATTGAGTTTGCTTTATGTTGTCGTGAAAACTGATCAAAAGCCCAATATAGTTTGGTTGGGTACCATTCCCCAAAGTGTGTAATGACATTACTAATGTCTCAAATATGTCCACTATATACATTCAATGTTGCTCTTTTGTTACTTTTTACGTCACGATATCATTTCCATATTACCCACATGCCTCTGTGAACTTGGAAGATATTTCGAACGGGTCACTATACACTGTACCTGAAATTAGTGCCAATAATGCCAATATAATAGCTATATTTATATACATAACGCAGTTTGCAATTTGCAATTTTAGAAAATTATAATAAACATATTCGAATCATAAACAGTCAAATATAAAATATTACACATTACGAAAACCAAACATGTAGATAGCTTACAAAAACGATCGTAACATGCATATTAATGGTTAAAGGAACATGCTTATACCTTTATAAGAGTTAAAAGTGAAAATTTGGTTTGGACAGGAGTCGCTGACATCATAATTAACCATATATCTTTTCACCTAATCCTTTAACATTTTGATTAACAAAATATCCTCAAAGCATCGATGATTTATATTTCAAAGGTTCACGCTTACCAGAGCCATTTATGCTGACCATTAATTGGTAAGCCGTTATGCTTGACGCGAAACACGGACACTGCGAAAATACGTCATGATCTATCTCGTAGAAACCTGCCATCATTGTGGTTTAAGCTACATGGACACTGATCAACATATGGCCATCCCAGATGTTCGCCCGCGGGGATAGAATGGTCACTGTGATCCTCATTAGCAAAACAAGGTAAACTAATAAATACACCAGTCTGTATTTCAGTAATTCTGGACGCTCTTCTAGCGCGCATGCTGGTCATTACAATAACATACCAACAAAATAGTAAAGTTTGGTCAAACAAATATTCAAGGGCGTCGAAGAGCGATGTGAGAGTGTGGGGTGGAGGTTGGGTCACCCCATGATCCCTACGCCACTCCATCCATTACTCAGCCCACACAAGAAGAGCAACTGTGTCCCAAACACTACATATCAATATGTCTGTATATTATGTGCGAACATACACACACATAGCGGACTGGGGGTAGGAAGTTCTCCATATTTGAGACTGGTGTGTGTGTGTGTGTGTGTGTGCGCGCGCGTGTGTGTGTGTGTGTGTGTGTGTCTGTATGTGTATGTGTGCGTGTGTGTGTGTGTGTGTGTATGTGTGTATGTGTGTGCGCGCGCGTGTGTGTGTGGTTGTGTGGGCGCGTGTGTAAGTTTGACGGATTAGCTATGACCGATACATGTCCATGGAAGAACAAATATAAAGTTTGTTGGCTATGCCATCGCATGTCTGTGTGTGTGCGTGTGCGTGTGTACGCGTGTGTGCGTGCGTGTGTGCGTTTGTGTATGTATGCGTGCGTGTGTGTGTAAGTTTGAAGGACTAGGTATGACCGATGATATGGAAGAATAAAAGCATAGTTTGTGGGCTGTGCCATCTTGACATACACTGAAGTAGAACTGACTGGATGTAATGGTGCGCCACCACGAACTCCAAATCGAGTCATCTCTGGCCACTCCAATTCCAACGAGATCAAGGGATTACTTATATCAAATAATAGAAGGATGAGATTAAAAACTTGTCAGAATTATGCTACTGCTTGTATGCTATAGATCTCATGGGATAGTTGTACGATTGTTATACCGTCCAATGGGCATCAAGCCAATTCTACAAAGTAAAGGTCGATAAACCCTAAAATTGACTTGTCCTAATGCAATATTGAGAATGACGTAATGTCTTCAGACTTTAGATTTTTGTCACATACCAAGGTCCGATTATTAGTTTTTGCTTTTTTACGAAGCAGGTTCCGAGAATACGAATCCTTTTTAAGTACGATTTCTAGCTCAAGCGAAAGAAAAGATTAAAATGGGGATTTATGAACAGAATTTCAGCATAGCATGAAATCGTACTAATCAATAAATGTTTCGTAATATTGGACCAGATTGCTGGTTCTGGACTAGTGTAAGGGTGGCTTTTACTTCACAATTGAATCGAAACATTCACTAGAGCTTAGCCTCGATCGTGTGAAGCCTTGATCAGTACGACTACGTGTTGAACTAAAAACTTGGATGGGGATTTGTAAAGAAACCTTGAGCCTGAGCATGAATTCGTACTTAAACTGACTATAGTTTCATATCTTTGAGTCCAGTATTGTAAAATATTACTCTTGACTATATAATATACTACCATCGTGATTAGTGTTGTATAGTATAAGTATACGCAGGCTACATGATGTAGGTTTGGTAAAGGTATGAATTCCGATGTTAATCATGAGACAGCAAATCGTATCTTCCAGTAATCACACATAGTAATTGTCAGTTTAATCAATACAGACTAATACATGTCAATGTAGACTCATATCACGGCCAATGTGCGTTAATGTATGCCTTATTTTGCAGAAAGATGGACGTAAACGCGGTAACGAACTGTGCAATGACGTATTCATTTGATTGTAGTTCAAACTCGATGCACACTTTGTTGTTATCATCAGTATACACGTAATGAGCATTCAAACAGTTATTTTGGAAATTAATATCCTACAGTAAGTGTCAGTGCCAGCTAGCGAAGGTGGTCCATGTGCTATGAGAATAAGTCAAGCTAATTGACTTCATATTCACTTGGAAACGAGGCGATGGTTTGTCTCATGTTGTTTCTTATCACTGAGCCGAGGTGAAACCCGTCGGAAATGACCGGAAATAAGCGGAAATGCCAACTCCGATTGGTCGGTGATATTTGACGGAGGGAGATGATTGGCAGTAATCGACATTGATTGACAGTCTGATATAGATGACTTGCATATACATGACATGTGTACTAGAAGATAATTAATCTCATTGCATTACAGGAAGAACAACTATTTCATTACGTTAAGCAAATGTCAAGAGTACCAACTGTTCAGTAACCACGCCATATTGCCATGTCACGATGGCTATATATTGTATGTATAGAGAACACAATATAATCAATGCGTGATTTGTATATGAAACTTGTATATTACCTATGATAATATGCATGTGATGTGGAAATAATATAGCTTATAAACCACCAAATAAATAAACTAATTATTATTGGCATTAAGCATAGCTAGTGAACCAGTGAGTCTAATACCAGCAATATATATAGCTTATTGCAAATGTTACTCTCCCAGTAGAATAGGTTCAATAGCAATCATGAAAAACATAGCTTCAATTGCTTGATCTCCGTTGGCAAGAAGTGACGCCATAGCCATAGACGATACCCAACTTAATTGAGATATGCTGTTATTCAACTCGGAGCCTTACACATTACACATGTAACAAATGAGGACTCTTGGAAATGAAAGTGGAATTCTAGATGTTGTACTTGTCAAATAAAGTGTAACTTTGCCATTTATAACCAATCACTGGCCAGGAAATCACTTATTCTGAACTGGTGGGTACGACAGCCTTCTGCTATTTGCCTAACCACTGCAACAGTGCTTCATAACCTACATGCCTCATTCAGTATGTCAGAGTTGCGTCCCTTAAAACCCCTTGATCTCCCCAACATTGCCACTAGTAAGTAGTGGTAAGGCTAGTATAACAGTAGACCATGATAATCAACTAATAATACGCTTACAAAGCGCAATTTTGAAAAGGAATTTTAGGAAATGACACATCACGACCTCCGCTAAAGCTAATCTACTCTCTAGTTCTAGAACGATCGATAAAATACCTACGGAATTAAATCAAAATGAGCCCTATAATATAGCTGCTTATCGCCATTACAGACGGCTTGTCGGATGTAGAACTGAATGATGGGAAGTATGTGTATTTCTATATTTTCAAGCCTCAGTGAATTCTAATACATAATACTAAATTCTAATACATAATTAATATCATCTAAATAAAGTATTTAGAAAGCGTCATCAAAACCCCCCAATATGGATCGAATTAAAGTTCAGATTGAAAGCGGAGTTTCCGAAAGGGGCGATATTCAAATGTGTCCCGGATTTTCCGACTGTTTACAATCGTATGACTGAAATGTTGTTATTTTCTAAGCTTAGGTTATAAACTAGTATATTTGGTTATTCATAGGAGACGGTCATCATAACACACGACCCTTCGTTTGATAATATTTGGATATGGATATTAAATATAGTGATCATAGTGATTAATTTAGTGAACGATCACCAGAGAAAATTTTACTTTTGAAATATTTCTCTGTGGATATATTTAATCGATGTCAGCGATGTATATATGTTGTGTATAACGTGCAGATGTCATTTTCATGGTCAAAGCCTAATAAACATGCATGAATTGTTATATTCAAATATTTAAAATTTAAGCATCCCACTTTCTCATAGTTTTCAAATTAAACTTGGCGCGTGTTAATAAGTACTGTGAATACCGTTAGCTTGTGAATACAGTTAGCTTATGCATACCGTTAGCTTGTGAATACCGTTAGCAGTTAGTGTACACCAGAAGGTAAATTTAAAAGCTCTTTTCATGCTGGTTTAATATTTATACGTAGTGCAGCAGCTCTTCCATGGTTTTCGGTCCAATCTAAATGGATGGCAAAATTATACAGCATGTAATCCGATATGCACTTTCCTGGGCGGATTTTGCAAATGAGTTGATATAGAAAACCTCAGAGGGTTTATTCTCGAAACGTGTTTACGATCTTCTTAACCTAAGAACGTTCATAGACTTACTGTTTATTTTGAACTTTTAAGATTGTCGTACTCGTGATTGTAAGAACCTTTCGAGAATAGGCCTCCTGGATGATCAGAAATCTTCACAAGAGAAATTAAATGTTCTTTCTTTATGATTACGCTACGATTCACATTTGTCATGGTATTAACATAGTCAATTAGAAAATTGGTACATTTGATGTGTCCTCCAAATAGGTTTGTTATCACTGGGATACCGCTCCATCTAATCAGACATGCTATGGCCATCTTTAATTTCGCAATCTGGGGGGCCCATTTTCGAAACGTTCTTACGACCTTACGACAATCTTAAGTTAAAACCATTACAGATGGTTGGCCTATATAATGTGCAAATGAATTTCTATCTGGGATTACTTGGATTTGTCCACCCAAACGTTGTTATTTACTTATATATGTATTCCTCAAGACTCGGTGGTTTTCAAAATGTTCATATTTTATTTTAATAAGATGACCACAGCTCTATTTATGTTGCCTTTAGAACATTTAATTGCTAGACCGAATTGTTCCCAATGGTAATGGGCGAAAGGGAGGTTGGCGATATACAATTGATGATAAGTATCACAAATGAATGTAATTTGTATTTATTACTCAAATATAGTGCAACTAGCTCATTGAAATCTGTAATGGTATGCCGTTAAGATTCATACAGCAGGGCTACGAACCTTTCGCGAATAGGCCCCCTGATTCTTTATGAATTTAATGTTGTTAAATAGGAATATTCACGTCCACGTAATGTAATATATGTCTTTCCGTATTAGAAATCAATACTCTCTTCTAACGTATGCATACAGCTACGGGGTATTCACTATGTATTATACGTACGCTTCGCTAACTTTTCCTAATGCTATTTCAAACTGTGCCGCGCTTACATATACTAATCAAAAACGTTATACCCATTCTAAGTATTACACCGGTATAAATTCACCTTAAGGAAATGGAGTTATGTAGTGTCTTTATAAGTGTCAAGATGCTTGACATACATAAATGACCTATGAATCGTCATAGTTAACTTCGACCTTTTCCTAGTACACCACGCCATCGACGGACGTCAACAACGTCAAATTATTTATTACGTACAGTCTAATCTTCACAAGAACAAACATCTCCATAAAAACACCCAGAAGAAAGCATTGGCGAACAATAAATCAACTATGTCCTAACGATATGATGCTATAACTGGCGATTCAGACAGAACAAACAATTTCCTTGACCTCGTTGAATCTAGAGAAGCGAAGCATTAGCTTTGGTGATGTTTTCCATTTTCTGTCCAGTTTGTCGTAATGAAAAAGCAGCTGGTCACGTTAGGTATCTCCATTAGGTACCGGAAGTTGTATCTAGATTGTCGACACAGAAGTACCATGAGTAATCACATTAAATTCCTGCTTTTGTTGGTTTCGTTGATGTCCACGTTTGCGAGACACTGGACGTTTACAAGCCAACGTCGTCTTTTCCTTGGTCATGTTCACTTAAGCTTCAGAAACTGACATTAAAGGCATACAATCACGGATGATTGACCTAGATAATGACCAAACGAATTTCAGTCTGAGACTATTTACGTTTGATTTGTACACCCCAAAGTTGTTA
>JAUTBQ010167788.1:0-12027 GCA_032361185.1 Lepetodrilus ovalis | reverse complement strand
GCAAAGAATTTTATGCTTCACTCAACGAAAAAATATTTAGAATATATACAGGGTGTTTTGATATACAAGTGGTATTATTAACTTCAAACAGAATCAAAATAAATTTTCAAAAAAGAAATATATGTATTTCTAAAAAGTATACAATTTTTTAAAAATGTATTGAACTAATGATGCATTCTCTTTGTTTATAAGGAGGATAGTTGTAAATTTAGGACATGATTTACTTCGATGTTATTGTATAAATATGGTAATATATCAAAAACACAAACACAAAACATATCAAAAAAATTATTAGATTATGAACAAGCTAATCACATTATTAAGTTTATTTTTATTTCTTGGTATTCAGAATACTACCACTGCTCAAGTAAAAGAGGAAATCAAATACATGAGTGATGGGGAGCATATTGCTTTCACATTTGTTATAGAAACTGATGATGATAGGAATATTGAAAAATTATGGAAGAAGTATTTTAAGGAATATGGCAAGATAAAAAAAGATCGTAAAGAGGATGAGTGGTATAGTAAAGAAAAAGTTTTTATCCCTACAAATGGTTCAGTATCTTATGATATAGTTTTTAAATTAGTAGAAAAAGGAGATGTGCTACATGCTTTTCTATGGGCAAAAGATGATACACAATATGTTAGTTCAGACAATACACCTGATGAAGCAAAAAAGATAAAAAGGATGTTTGAAGATTTCGCTCATCAATCGGAGGTCTATGTTATTGAAAGTTTATTGGATGACGAAGAAGATGCTCTAAAGAAATTGGAAAAAAATCTTAAGAAGTTAGAAAGTAAAAATTCAAAATATCATAAAAATATCGAGAAGGCTAAAAATGATATTATTAAAAATGAGCAAGATATAGAAAACAATCTAGTAGACCAGAAAAAAACTAATGAAGATATTGATGCACAACAAAAGAGAGTTCAGAAAGTAAAAGAACACTTGAATACTTTGTAGAAGAAGATATCATAGTTAGAAGCATAGATTGATTTATGCAGAATCATCGGTATAAATAGTTTGTTGCTAAAATTTGTATTTACTATATATTTTTAATATATTTGTTGTAAATACAATCTCCTTGATGACATTAATATTGTAGTTCGTTACGTATTTGTATTTATTATCCTAAAAACTTATAAACATATTTTAATATTATAAATATTTTATATATGTTTGTAGCTGACAAAAGGATTATTACTGGGTTTATCCAAAACGGTATGTTTTAAAAACAAGTAATTTTCTATTTTGCTAGTTTTTGTAATAGTCTTTCCCAATTTGAGTTTTAGAAGCTATTTTTTCTATAATTAGTATAATGAATGCATAATATGAAGCTATTTTTTACTTTTATTATTTCTATCTTTTTCTCTTCATATAATATGGCGGGTATACCTGAGCAATATATTGCATCTTATAAACATATTGCTATATCCGAGATGAGTAGAACTCGTATTCCTGCAAGTATAATACTTGCACAAGGTATGTTAGAATCAGATTTTGGAAGAGGTGAATTAGCAAAAAATGCTAATAATCATTTTGGCATCAAATGTGGATCTAATTGGGATGGAAAATCATATGACAAATTGGATGATGACAAATCAAATACTGGGATGACAATCAATAGTTGCTTTAGGGTTTATAATTCAGTGAAGGATTCATATATTGATCATTCTAATTTTTTGATTAATCCACAAAAAGAATCTCGCTATGGTTTTTTATTTGAATATGACTCTGATGATTATGTGTCATGGGCTATAGGATTAAAAGATGCTGGATATGCTACAGATACGCATTATGCTAAGAAACTAATTGCAATAATAGATAATTATGAATTGTTTAATTATGATAAAATAATAGGTAAGTCTAATAGTATTCCTCAGAAGCTTGATGCCAAAGTTGGAAAATTTGAATCTGCAAAAATTATAACTTCTAAATCTACAGAAGTAGCGAATATAGAAGAAAGACCAACCCCTAAACCTGTCTATAAATCTAAGCCTATCTATAAAGCAAAAGCAAAAGCAAAAAGGACTAGAACTAAGAAAAAGAGAATTGGATTTGTAAAAAAAGATAAAAAGAAAAAACCAGAAAGTAAGAAAAAGGTTTCTGAGAAATTTGGTTTGAAATGTGCAAGAATATATGAGGATGATACACCCAGATTGGTCGCAGAGAGATATAATATGCATGTGGATAGACTCTTATCATACAACAAAGGATTTCAAGCAGATGATAGACTCAGAAAAGGAGATGTTCTATATCTGGAGCATAAGATGGGATACTATACTGGTGAAGAATTCTACCATATCGTAAAGAAAGGGGAAAGTTTAAATTCAATAGCTCACAAATATGGGGTTAGTACTAGAATGTTAAGAGTTAAAAATAGAATCCCCGAGAATGCTGAACCATTAGTAGGAGAAAGATTAAATCTTAAAATAGTTAATATCTTTCATAAGCCTAAGGTCAAAAAGCAAAAAGAAAAAGAAGAGTTTTTATTTGATTAGACAAATTAATATTGATTTATTCATGGCTAATCTACTGAGAAATGATCCTTTAATGTACCAATAAAATCATATAACTCAGAACCCATACTTATCATTGCATCTTCTTCTATTAGTGCAAATATTTCTTTTTTGATATCATTTGCATCTTTTGTACCTGATATAAAACCTAAATCAATAGTAGGATCTTCGAGTAAACTTACAAGAGTTGACAACTGAAATTCACTAGTAAAATCAAAGTCTTCCTTTTCTCCCAATTCTAACCCTTGTAGTAAGATTTTGTCTTTTTCTACCTTGTAGCACAATATTCTTTGTTGAGTTCTTTGTTCAAGATAATTAGCATTGTGCAGCGTTTTTTCGATAACTACATCACTAAATAAATCTATCAATTCACTTTCTCTATCTTTATCTTCTGTTTTTATTTTTTCCCAATCAATAGCAGTAATGGATTGTGCCGCCAAAAATCTCACAAATTCAGCCTCTAAAGCAGATAATTCTTCTAAGGTTAATCTTCTATATTTTACCATATTGCAAAACTAAAAAATAGCATTAGAAATTTGATTATATTTGTGTTTTTAATTTATTCTATAATATGTTATATCTAGTTCCAACACCAGTAGGCAATCTCAAGGACATGAGTTTTCGATCAGTAGAAGTACTTAATCAAGTAGATCTCATACTGGCTGAAGATACTCGTGTCACAGGAAGATTGCTAAAGCATTATAAGATTGAGACTCCATTAAAAGCATTTCATATGCATAATGAGCATCAGCAAATTGAGAATATTATCAATATGCTCCAATCTGGTCAAGATATAGCTATGGTGACAGATGCTGGAACTCCCGGTATATCTGACCCAGGTTTTTTGTTGAGTAGAGCTTGCCATAGTCATGATGTAAAAATTAGTTGTTTGCCAGGACCTACTGCATTTGTACCTGCTCTAGCAGCATCAGGATTGTCTTCAGATAAATTTTATTTTGAAGGATTCTTGCCTCATAAGAAAGGTAGACAAACAAGATGGAAATTACTATCTACACTTTCAGTTACTTTTATATTATATGAATCTCCCCATAGAGTAATAAAAGCTCTAAAAGAAATTGTCGAATACTGTGGTGAGGATAGAAAAGTATGTGTCGCCCGTGAAATATCAAAAATATATGAAGAATTTACTACAGATTCAGTTGTCAATGTGCTGAAATACTATGAAAACAAAGATAGTATCAAAGGTGAAATAGTGATTGTAGTAGAAAAAGCTGAAGAAGAAAAGAAAGCTAAGAAAGGAAATAAATATAGGAAGGATTGATATGCAGTGGTTATATAAATTTTCTTTCTCACAAAGTAATATAACATACAATGGTTTGATATTCATCTAATTGAAATTCCTTGCAAAATTAGTATTTTTAACTATCAATTATCAATTAGTGTCCAGTGTGGATAGCCATAAAAAAAGCCACCATTTTAGAATGATGACTTTTAAACTCGGTTTTTGGAAACCTATTCACAATTTTATCTTTGAAAGATGAACTATACTGTCAGCTATTCATCTTCATTGTTATCTTTAGTGCTTTCAGTAGTAGTATTGTCTTCTTCTACTTCACCTTTATAGATAGCTTTAATTTTATTTTCTAGTGTTTCAGCTACTTCAGGATTATCTAGTAAAAACTGCTTAGCTGATTCTCTACCTTGTGCTATTTTAGTACCTTCATAACTATACCAAGATCCACTTTTTTTGATTAAATCATTTTCTACACCAAAGTCAATAATCTCACCAGTTTTAGAAATTCCTTCTCCAAATATCATATCAAAATAAGCTATTCTAAAAGGTGGTGCCAATTTGTTTTTAACAACCTTCACCTTAGTAGGATTACCTACAACAACTCCTTCTTTATCTTTTATTGCAGCACCTGCTCTACGTATATCAAGTCTTACAGAAGCATAAAACTTCAATGCATTTCCACCAGTAGTAGTTTCAGGGTTACCAAACATAACACCTATCTTTTCTCTCAATTGATTGATAAATACACAGCAAGTCCCAGTTCTACCTATCGAACCAGTTAATTTTCTCAATGCTTGTGACATCAATCTAGCATGCAGTCCCATCTTACTATCTCCCATCTCACCTTCTATCTCGCTCCTAGGAGTCAATGCAGCTACAGAGTCAATAACCAATATATCAATAGCACCTGATCTAATAAGATTATCTGCTATCTCCAATGCTTGTTCTCCATTATCTGGCTGAGCGATAATCAAATTATCAGTATCTACTCCTAGATGTTCAGCATATGCTTTGTCAAATGCATGTTCAGCATCAATAAATGCAGCAATCCCTCCTTGTTTTTGAGCTTCAGCAATAGCATGAATAGTTAGTGTAGTTTTACCTGATGATTCTGGTCCATATATTTCAACGACTCTTCCTTTTGGCAATCCACCAATTCCCAATGCTATATCCAAACCTAGTGAACCCGTTGGTATAGACTCTATATCAACAACTTTCTTATCTCCAAGTCTCATTATAGAACCTTTTCCATAGGTCTTTTCCAACTTTTCCATAGCAAGTCCCAATGCTTTTAATTTTGCTTTTTTATCTTTTGACATATCTTTTTTAATTTGGTCTTATTACGACTATAATAATTTTACAGCCAATAAAACAACATTTTATCTGTTTAAAACACTAAATATTCGTATTAGCCAAGCAAATATATGAATTATATTAATATCTAACCTCTAATAAATAAAGTTATTTTATAATTAAAATATTTGTTATGTTATAAAAAAGGCTAAAATTTATTTATCCTCTTTTGTGATTTTTATAAATTCTCTTGCCACGATATCTGTAGTATATCTTGTGACTCCATCTTTATCTTCATAATTTCCATAAGATATTTTACCTTGGATCAACACCTCATTTCCCTTTGAAAGGAATTTTGACATTTGGTCAGCGAGATTTCCCCAAGCTATAATTCTGTGCCATTGAGTATCTTCTTGTTTCTCTCCTTTTTTATTCTTGTAGTATTCGGTTGTTGCAAGAGCGAATTTTGCAAGTTTACCACCATTTTCAAGATTGATAATTTCTAGATCGTTACCTACATGACCTAATAACTGTACTGAGTTTTTTAAATTATTCATAATATAAATTTTTTGCTCCCGAGTATGGGAAAGTTAAATAAAATGAGATTAATAATTATCTCGATGCAAAGATGAGGACAAGAGAAACTAATTACCTAATAATAAACGGGTACTTACGTTTATAATCGTGTAAAAACGGTTAAAATCGGATATGTGATTAATATACTGTGGATATATAAAATGTGTAATTTTGTTTTATTTTTACTATTATGGACACGTAGGGTGTTTCAATGAGGTCACGTAGGATATATATGTTAAAAATATGTTCCCATTGAGGTCACGTAGGGTGTTTCACTTAGGACACGTAGGGTGTTTCATTGAGGTCATGTAGGTTATGTGTTAAAAATATGTTTCCACTGAGGTCACGTAGGGTGCTTCACTGAGGACACATAGGTGGGTCATACTATTTTATCACTGAGGACACGTAGAGTGTTTCATGAAGGACAAGTAGGTTATATGTTAAAAATATGTTTCCACTGAGGCCACGTAGGTTGTTTCAATGAGGACACGTAGGTGGATGATACTATTTTATCACTTTAGGTCACAAAGGCCATTTCACTAAGGTCACATAGGTTGCTTCACTTAGGACACGTAGGGTTTCACTGAGGTCATGTAGGTAGATGATATTATTTTATTTTATCACTTAGGTCACAAAGGCCGTTTCACTTAGGACACGTAGGTTGCTTCACTGAGGACATGTAGAGTGCTTCATGAAGGACATGTAGGTTATATGATGCTAATTTATCACTTAGGCCATGTACATTTAAAATTCTTCAAATGGAATTTTGACTACTACTTTGGTTCCGATTACTTCATTATCAGTAGATAGAATATCATCTATCATCAATGCTTTATAAGTTTCGAGTCCTCTCAATGCATTTAACCTCTCCTTGGTTACCTCCATAGAGATTGAATGATGTCCTGGTTTAGATGATTGACGAAGTTCATTAGCTTTTTTGCGACCTACTCCATTATCAGTGATTGTGCATACTAGTAATTGCTGTCCAGAAGCTAGCTCTTGACTCATAAAACCAATACTTAGGTTACCTCTATTTTGCAGGTGTGAGATACCATGTATAACAGCATTCTCAACATATGGCTGAAGTATCATTGGGGGCAAATCAACCTCTTCAGGTTCTATGTCTTTATCAATTGTAATGGTAAAATCAAATGGTGTTTTTTGGCAAAACTGTTCCATTTCAAGATATCTTTTTAATACATTTATCTCTTCAGCCAAACTGATTTTCTCTCGTCTCGAATTTGATAATATTCCCCTCATTAATGTTGCAAAGTTACTTATTTGAATTCTTGCAGAATGATTTTCGTTAGTAGCAATAAGTGACTGAATACTATTGAGAGCATTAAAGATAAAATGTGGATTCATCTGTAGTTGCAAAGCTTTTTGTTCTAATTGTAATACGTGATTTTGTATTTCTAATTGGGCTCTTTTTTGGGATTCATTAGCTTCTATATTGAGTTTCCATCTCCAGAATAGATATCCTATAATTGATAATATCAATAATCCAAATAGTAATTGTACCCATATCAATTTCCAAAATGGTTTTTTGATACTAAAGCAAGACTGTATAGTGTTGCTTGATATTCCTTTGCTTGATACGGCTTTCACTTCAAAACAATAATTTCCCGCTGGAAGATTTGAATAATCTACAGAGGCTTTATTGGATAATGGTGACCAATCTTTTTCACTTCCTTGTAGTCTCCATTTGTATTTTATGTTTTTTGCATTGTTAATATTAATAGCTTTGAATTCAAAGTTGAGATGATTTTTATTATAAGGCAAAGTTAATTTTGGATTCAAACTACCATCACTATTTACATAAGTTTTATACTCTGTATCAGATATAGGCTTATAAAACAGTGAAATATCTTTGAAGTGAATTATTGGTGTATCGATAGTGTTTAATTGATGCCCTGGCATATGATTCATAAGTCCATTCATAGTCCCAAACCATAGTACCCCATTTAATCCTACTAAAGCTGCATTCTGACAGGTCTCTATACCATGAAATCCTTCATTTCTACCAAAATGTGAAATATTTCTAATAATACTAGCTTCATTCATACTTATCTTATCAACTCCTGATTCACTACCCACCCATAGATTTCCCTCTGGATCAAACAGCAATGAATAGATATTATTAGAGTATAATTCATACTCAGATTGCATAGGAGAAAATGAAATTTCTTTAAGTTTAATATTAGCAATAAAAAGTCCTTTCCCTGCTGTTCCTAGCCATATATTTTGATATATATCAAAAGCGATAGATCTAATTGGTGATTTTGGAATACCCACTTCTTGACCAAATGTCTCAGCAATATAATCATCTTCAAAATATCCTAAATTCCCCAATTTTGTGCCGAACCATATACGTCCGTCTTTTGATTTCTTCAGTGTAGAAATATTCATATCTGGCAGACCATCTGCTCGAGTATAAGTTTTAAAACTATATACAACATCAGCCTTATCAGAATCAAGTATCATAATATTATCAACTGAACTTATTTTGGTTATCCCTTTATTATTGGTGGCAATCCAGATATTACCACTGTTGTCTTCTGTTATATTCTTTATCCAGTTACTTGGTAATCCATTATCAGTAGTAAATATTATTCTTTTACCACTTGTGTCAATTTTTATTAATCCTTTGCCTTCTGTTCCTATCCAGATATTACCGACATGATCTTTAAATATTGCTTTTGATTTCACATTTATATAACTGCTATCGGCAGTATATTTAGAAAACCCAAAACCATCATAACTCATCAATCCATTATTAGAAGCGGAAAATAGGAGGTTACCATCATTGTCATTTTCAAGAGCATAAATGTATTTTCCAATTAACCCATTGGACATATCATAATGTGCAAAGAATTGTCCAAGATATTTAGCTACACCACCACCAGAAGTACATATCCATGTATTGTTCCATTTATCCCTAAATATATTTCTTATATGATTATGAGGTAGGCCTTGCTTCTCATTGATAATATTCCATGTTGAGTCTATTGGATTATAATTATATATCCCATGATTGCGACTACCTATCCAGATGTGATTATCATAATTTTCATAGATAAATAGTGGATTCTTGATATTGGTTACACCTTTAAAAACAGTAAAAGATTGCTTATCCTTGTTGTAAATACTAAGTCCTCCATCATATGTTGCAACCCAGATATTACCAACGTTATCTTTTAATAAATTGACATTAAGATTACCTGTCAAACCATCATTTTGGGTAAATCTTTTGGTTTTGTCTCCTATCAACCAAACACCATTATTAGTAGCAATCCAAGTATTGTCTTCATCTACTAAAAAATCATTGATACCAATATTATTAAGTCCTCTGTTGAGTTTTAATTTTTGTAATTCTTGATTTTTGTACTGATATATCCCATTTTCGGTTGCTATCCAAAGACTAGAATCTGGGCGACATAAAATATTATTGACATCAATCAAACTACTATCAGATGTATAGATGGAATGGAATATTTGTCCATCTAAATAAGCTATTCCAGCATTGCTACCAACCCAAATAATGCCATTTTTATCCTGTGCAATCGTTTTTATGTAATTGGAAGGAAGTCCGTGTTTAGTCGTAAAATTATCAAAATCTTCTCCATCAAATCTACTTAATCCACCGCCTTGGGTCCCAAACCACAGATACCCATTACTATCTTGAAGCCCAGTAAAAACCTGTGACTGCGGTAGTCCTTCTTGAAGTGAATAGTGAATAAAATTGTATTGACCTAGTAGTGAAATCCAGGTATTACAAAGAATAAAAAGTAAATAATATTTTAAGAACTTCTTCATTACAATTATTATAGCAGTGCAATATACAACCATTTGAGAAAAAAATACGTGGTGATGGTTGAATAAATAAACAACATGGCTCCATGATACAGTCTATGTGAACTATGTGTTTGGATGATGCTATTTTATCACTAAGGCCACGAAGGGTGTTCACTTAGGTCACGTAGGTATATGATGCTATTTTTATCACTTAGGTCACGGAGGCTGCTTCACTTAGGTCACGTAGGTATATGATGCTATTTTATCACTTAGGTCACGTAGATAGATTATGCTATTTTATCACTTAGGTCACGGAGGCTGCTTCACTAAGGTCACGGAGGGTGTTTCAATGAGGTCATGAAGGATATATTTTTACTATTTTATCACTTAGAACACGAAGGCTGTTTCACTCAGGTCACGGAGATAGATGATGCTATTTTATCACTAAGGTCACGGAGGGTGTTTCAATGAGGATATGTTGGGTTATGAAAATATGCTTCCACTAAGGTCACGTAGGTTGCTTCACTCAGGACACGTAGGGTGTTTCACTTAGGTAACTTAGGATAGATGATGCTTTATCACTTAGATCACGAAGGTTGCTTCACTTAGGTCACTTAGGGTAGATGCTATTATCTAATTAGTTTTTCAATATACATATCACTGAGCTATTTGCTTTTACTAAGATTGCTGGAATCATTCTTCCATTTCTAGATAACTTCATTATATTCTTGAATTGCCATCTAAATTTTTCTAATGGGATGTTAGTTTTAATTATTTCTTTTATTAATTCCTTTTGCTTCTTCAACCAATCTAACTGCTGTTCAATATTTGATAAGTCTGGAATATTATTATTTGGATAAGTCACTATCCATTCTAATGGAATATTATAATAATAATGATAGCTATCTCCCACAAACCGTGGTTTTTTACGTGTGAGTGCAGAATCCCAATCAAGTTTTGTATCCGGATAATGATTTTTTAATTGTTTTGCTATTATATAGTCAGATGGCCGCAATTCAGTATTGAAATATAAATATAAGTATTCTGTTTTATGATTGATAGGATTAGCATCTTCTATGTTGTACATTGCGAAAGCAGGAGTTACTTCTTGTTGACAATAGCCAAACGTTTTCCCTATAAATGCTAATATTAGGAATGTGATAAACAAAAGTGATTTTTTCATAGTAAGTATATTTTTTTTGAGAAAAGAATGTTTAATAGAATCTATTTTTTAGAGTCAAATGTTACCAGCACAGTACCTGCTACGTTTTTAAAACTAATCTTACAATTGTTTCTATCGCTAATGATTAGTAGATTTTCTTGATTCTCGAGTATATCGTATTCATTCATATCTCCCCATGATGATGAGAATAGTATAAATGCTTCTTTGATAGTAAAATCAAGCAATCTGTAGGTAGTTTTAGCTCCATTGCTTGTGTGAGCAAGTGTTGATTTTATCCTATGATCATATTTATATCCAATATTTGTAAATAGGGTGTCACCATTTACCATCAGCTCTCTTATTATTTTTACATCTTTTTCAATCATCGGAAGATTTAGATAATATTCGATAGGATTAGCTTTGTTTTCTGGTTCTATAGATAGTAGATATTGATCTATAACATAACCTTCCAAACCAGAATCAGTTCTTACTTTAACCCAATGTCCATTAATATTGTATGGAGTTGCTATATCATCTGAGAAACTATGATCAACGTACGAAACAGCTTTGTCTGTATAATTTCTTTGAGTTCTCTCTATAATAGTAAGACCTTCTCCAAATCCCACAAGACTCAAAATAGTAGAATTAGTATTGGGTTCATCTCTAAGATTATAACCACTTTTAGCCCATACAAACATTAGATCACCAGTATCATAATGTCCAACTGTTAGATAGCTAGGAGTTTTAGATTTGGTTAGTTCTGAGTTATTAATTGACTTTTTAGTTGGGTTTATTCTGTCTTCTATATTGAAGTCTTCTTCTATATCCATATCTTCATTTCCTGCATATAGATAAGGATGTGTAAATAAATCTCCATTAGACTGAGCTGATATATTGAAAGTAAAGAATGCGATAAATGTGAATACGCTTGTGATAATTAATAATACCTTTTTCATAATTTTTATATTTTTATTATTTTTAAATAAATATTGATGCTTACATCATTTTCTACTACAATGATAAGGGTATATCCTTTCAGATACCGTCGTGCATTACCAAGCGTAGCATATCAACTATTATTCGTTATGAATGGTGTAGAATTTGTTTTTCCACTAAGAACAGGTAGGCTATTTCACAGAGATACACGTAGGATTATTTTTCCACTAAGGACACAGAGGAATTTTCACAGAGAACACAAAGGAGGTGGTTTTTTACTAAAATTATGGAGGACAGGTATGGGATATTATTTCACTAAGGACACGGAGGATTATTCACAGAGATACACGTAGATTATTTTTTCACAAAGAACACAGAGGTTATTTCACAGAGATACACAAAGGAGGAGGTTTTTTACTAAAATTATGGAGGACAGGTATGGGATATTATTTTCACTAAGGACACGGAGGTTATTTCACAGAGATACACA
>JAUTBQ010167777.1:0-12027 GCA_032361185.1 Lepetodrilus ovalis | reverse complement strand
AAGTGACCAAAAAAAATATATTTTGACATACTCGGACAACGTGAATTTAACAAATCGTGAATATGTTTTTTCTCTTAAATTTTGCCAAATCGTGAAAATTGCGAGCCGCTAAATAAAACCATTTTACAGTATATTATATATATAATAGTTCTGAATTTAAGCCCTAGGCCTAATTTTGGATTCAAAGATTCTGTTTCAAAACGTGACATTTTCCGTAATTATGCCTGGGGCCTAAATACAGGAACTCTTGGTAATTAGATTACTTTATAAATATACATAGATAATAAACAGAGGAGACTTTGCTTTTCACTAATCCTAGTTAGTATCAAACTTTATCAGACAACATCCACAATTATCTCCATTTGTTTGTAATTCTTGTCTCTTTGATAAGAAATCTGTAACAAAAGTGTGTTTACTTTCAGGGCTCAGCTATAGACTACCTCCACTCCAGAACACTCAACGCTACATAGATGGATAAAATTTGCTTGAACTTAAATACTGACCAGTGTATAAATTTATCATGAGAAAAATGCATACCTACTAGCACAGTTATTTCACTTTTAAGGGCAACCATTGGTAATCAATTAGACTTTCTATTAGATACATGTATTTGGATTTTGACCATGTTACTAAAAATAGAAACATCATCCCATAATACAATTTCTTTGCGATTGGGGAAATCACAGGAATTAAATCTCAAATAGATAGTATTATAGTGATTATTATCTGCATATTAAGTAATGGATTGATTGATTGAATTATTGCTTAACGTCGCAGCGGGAATATCTCACCCATAGGCGACGACATTAAGTAATGGAAATCACTGCAGGACATTGAAGGCCTATACTATTACATAACAATGTCTATCTACACTGAATTCAGTTCAGAAATCAGTGCATTTTGAATACCTCAAAAAAACAACTTTGGATAATAAACACTTGTACTTTCACTTCCATTCTTATCTGTGATGCATGTACCATTGTGTACTTGCATTTTCCTTCGATCGGTTCACAATGATGGTAAAATACTACAGTCACATAGACCTGGTCACAATGATGGTAAAATACTAGTCACATAGACAATATTGAGGTTAATAGACAACGTCGCGGATATTGGTCACTGCCGTCAGTCACTGTCGTCACCCACTGTCGTCCCAGGCACCCGGCCTGTCTGTATTTACATTATTGGTGGCCACATAAAGGCCAGTCCAAGAGGACAATTCAATCAATGCATTAAAGACAACACTATTGACATTTCATGTCCGTTATTTAATGTCCAGGGCAAAGCCTGTCATTAAATAGCTCTAAACATCATTTTACGATTCACTCCCTGGAAGTATGTAAATAGGAATCGTCAGAGAATGTTGGTCAGTACTAAACAATAAGCCACTGAAATGGTGAATATATACATATTCAATTGGACACTAGAATTCTAAATAGTAAACAGAATCGTTATGATATGAGAACTGCTGACACATCAAGAATAAAAGTACATGTACACACTGACTACTAAGTCCTCCATGATGTACATGACAGGGTTATTATAATAATAGCGGTATTGACACACCCAATGCCAATACTTCTGTTACAATAGTGTACTCTGGTTGTCACTCAGCAAGGCAGTATATCTATCTATATACAGATATTGTTCCTACTGACCAGTCAACAGCCTGCCAACCAGGCTATTGGACATTGACAATAATTATGTGTGCATATTGAATATATCAGCCCTCGCCATAAAAACAACATATTTCCAGGGTCCTTTTCTCATAGGAAATATATGTACACGTAAAACTGCCAGCATATGTTGACAAAACATGTCAGTTAATGAGGGTGTAGAGGTAAGCATGGTAATATACAAACACAGCATGCTGCCATAACTACACCCAGTCTACATCATCCCCACTAGAATTGAAGAATTTTGTTTAAAATGCATATATTTTTTTATTATGGTTGTGTCTTAACACTTGATATTGACAAAGTTCAGACATGAATGCCAAAAGGAACCCTAGAAGAATGTAACTACTGTATTATTTATCATAAAAATGCAGTAAAATATGAGCCACTCACCCACCCCCTAAAATAGACTTTGAGCCCCACCCTAAAATGAAAGTCTGGATCCGCCTCTGTGGAAATTCATATTTTCAACATAATAACAAACAATGGTAACGAACATTGTCATTGTCAAAGAATGCATGGACTGATTTTTCTCCAGTAGATGCTCAAGTCTCCATAGGTGAAAAAAAAGTATTGCTGGTTTGACGAGTGGTTCAAAGGCCTCCAACCAGTTCTTCTTCCTGGTGGCGATGCCATATTTGGGTTTTACCAACACTGGCATTATCCTGGTGAGAATTCAATTTCCGATGTGGTTGAGAAGTCACAAAGCGGGAAGTTTGACAAGTGGGCAAACAGGATGATCAATAATTAGCACACTCCCCCTCACACCGGGGGGCCAGCGTATGACCGCCAGATTGTCACGTTATTTCCAGTGTACATCACAACAATTCCAGTAGCTATATCCAGGTAGATACTGCCCAGGATATTGTATTCTTACAATCAATCTGCAACATATATTTATATGTATATTATAATCGGATGGTCAGCAAAGCAGTTCCTGTGCGCTAGAAAGGTTGTTGTATGTTACTTATAGAGATAGCACTTGGTGGTATTACAGTTTCTCATTATTACTGTATCCATCTCAGACCTACCAACAAGTCACACTCCTGCAATCAAATTAGATGATATGCACACCAACATTGAGAAAAGCAATATTACTTGATGAATCGCATGTACATGTACCATTGAAACACTTAGTGCTTAAATTTGAAAACCAACATCCAGTGTTAAAAATGCAACTTCATAAAAAAAATTGCTTTTCTCATTGTTGGTGTGCAAACTCATTGAATATTGTGTGCATATATCTAATTTAATTGCAGTAGCAATATTTCATTGGTAGATCTGCATGTATAGTCTCCCCAAAAAGCAAGCCTCGTGAATATTCCAGTATGCCCCACTTGTTAAATATCGTTTTGTTTTGATTATCTGAATGAAATGGCTGACATTCAACTATCTAGCACTCCAGGTATTTCATGGCACTCCAGGTGTTTCATGGTACTCCACATGTTTCATGGCACTCCTTTCATGGCACTCCAGAGTGGAAGTACAACCCACCATTCAAAGTTGTGCTTATCACGTCAATTACAGGTCAATTAATTGATTTTACAATCTTTGTCTTTCAATGTATTTCCGTATTTGCTAACATGATCGAGTACAATATTTATTTCTCTAAATGAATCAAGTGGTATTTACATAACTGAATATTATCAGCCAATATAAGTAGAATTAATGGTCCCACATTAGAAAACTGGCAAATACTACAAAGAAATCAATATGTACATGAGAAGGGAGGACAATGCACAGTTGTATGCCCAATAATGTCCCTATCCTTGGATAGCGCTGATCAATGTTCCTGCAGGCCTGCTGTGGGCTAAATGATTGTACCGTGCATGATAGTCATAGAGACGTGACCTATACTGACATGACCTTGTTCCGTGACCCAGGATCAGATTATCCATCATCTCCGACTAACAAAAGCCAGTGACAACTTGCTACTGCAACCTGTTGGGACACGACACCAGGACATCATGCTTCTGGTTACATTACTCACACAGCCTACCTAGCAACAGAGATATTCCCATCTATGGATATTGTTCAGGTAACCACGAGATCTATTACTGGATATTTCCAGTAACACAAGAGAAGTATGCTGAAATAACAGTAGCAATGAATCAATGATGCGTCAGTGCAAAGTTGACAAACATTGCTGAAACATCATCAAGGATCTTGCACAGGAATATCAGTTAGTTTCGTTGAAATTACGACATACTATTCTGGTCAACGCAACATCCCAACACTGGAGTGACAACTCAAAGGTTTCGTAAAGGTTCCTGACAGCATTAGCATTAGAAACTCGCTAGCTTAAGTAACCAGCCTTGTAAAGTTCATCTTTCATTGTCCATGGGAAATAGCCATATATAGATAAGATGTGGCCAGAACTGATTAAAGGTTGTCAGTCAGTAGGGCAGTGGATATTTCCAGGTGCATGGGATGTTAAACAGCAGACATCTCTCACTGAACAATGTGAAGATGATTGAGCGAATCTGTGAAGCATGTCACTTCAATACACTGCAGAAATGTCCAGGTCGTCAAACAGTTCCTTGACACGGTTTTTACCTGCCCTGATGATAAGCCTGTGTACAAGGGCATTAATTTTCCATGGTGCCCTTTGTATATTGGAGAATGTAACTTTAACATACTTGGGCTGTTCGTTTTGCACATGCATATTATTCACGAATGACATTCTCGAATGGCCGCGCATTAACAATTACAGTTTACAAAATGAACGATCAGAATACTAGAGAAGTGAATGGTGATGGACAAAGATCGTCACCAGTTGATGACCACGGTTGCGACTAATTCAATTTACGACTATTCCCAGGTTTCAGTGCACACTGTGACGAAAAATTTAGGAACATCATATGCAACACGTTTAATACCTGTCGTCGTACAGCATCGGTATTTTACTAAAGCTTCTAAATTCTCAAAAACGTGTCAGCATACTTTACACTCGTACATGCATCCGCCATGTTGTATTCGTATTCCAAAAACCTATTCAACAAAAAACATTGAATGAATTGAATGTATTCTGGCTATTCTGATTGCTAACTTTGGTACAAATCGAACACTCGGAATGCATTCCGAATGAGAAAAGTGACAAAACAAACAGCCCAACTGTTACCTGGAGGTGCACTGAGTAGCGACACTACCTCATACTGTATTTATCTAGTTTAATGACATGTTTACACTTGTGCCTATCAAAAAATAGATAACATATTTCCTGTATTGTCACCTGAAATAAACATATTAATAATTATTACACAAAATAAGATGGGGAAACTTTGCTATGTAACTATCAGACTCTTATCACATGGAAAAGAGCGGAGCTACGAGATCGTGATCTCCAGGAATACTGCTGTCTTGTAATGTTAGCCGATATTTACATTCAACAACTTCAAAATAAACACTCCACACAATGTTTCCTCTAGAACAACACTGTAACAAGCTGAGAACAGGGGCCCAGCACAAACATGTATTGAGTAATTCCATAGCCTCGCACAACAAACAAACCTCCAAGCTTAATATAAACGTGAATTAACTACACTACAGAAATAAACACGTGATAAATGCTCTCACAAAAATAGTTGTATTCTATGCAGCTGGTGTCTGAAATCCAAGTATCCGCCAATCCTGTAGGCTGACACTACCTGTGTCACTACGCCATTATATCATACATACTAGGGGTGCCACGATACGCCTACCTCACAATACAATATGTATAACGAACGATAATAGGCTTATGATACAGTACATATAGTGATACATAATTTATTAAACATTTTGGAAATGCACTTGAGGAACAACACAGTATCATGTCTGCACCCACTACCACTACCACAGTATCAAGCCTGTAAACCTACCACCATGATTATACAAGTATACCAAAAACAACAGCATACAGACTATAGGACACACCATGCAGTGGCATGCTCTATCTATGCCTGTAATACTGCACTGAGATAAGACAAATGACAAGCGAATATTAAACATTAATGAAATTAGACAGCAATGAGATTGTGTGGGAGCACCTAGTGGTCATAGAGTACTTCTCCGAATGTTGATGAACATAACAGCAATCTTGGATGGGGAAAAAAAAATCAGGTTCATTGCAAGATGAGAATGTTGACAGGTACAGCAAATTAAATGCAATAAAGCTGAATGTTAATATTATATATGAAGTACATTTCTCACATCTATTATTATGAGCCAACACAAAACACCCAAGTAGTACACATTACCAGGGTTTTACCCAACGCGCAATCCTGCGTCAGATACGCAAAAAATGCAAGTTTGGACACACAAATATTCTCCTACGCGTCCCCCTAGACGCACTTTATTAAGAAAAATATTGACAACTTATGATTCATTTGTTATCGTATTTGTAAAGTCATTACATCACAGCATAGATTAGAAGAACTATTCTAAATAACCAGCCATATTTACCGCAGTTTGCAATCGGCGAATGGCAATCGGCCTTCGTCGTTTCGTTTCTCATGAAAAAGGGGAGTAACTCTACATATTCGGAAATGTAGTGTTGTAGAGTGAAATTTCTCAAAGCAAGATCTTTTAAAGTTATTTAGGTGTTGAATGTACACACACAAAGGGTATATTTGGCTTAACAATTCAGTTAAAAAATGGGACTCCCTTTATTAAATTTGGGACGTGAAAAGTATATCACCACACGTCCCCGGGACTCATAAAATTTTAAACCTAAGTGTAAACCCTGCATTACACAAATCATATTAATCATTATGCTAGGTTGTAATATAATATGACAAGAGAGATTATTATCAGATTGTTTCAAACAGTATTGTCCAAATGAGGAAGAATTATTTAGCCAATCATTGTTGAACATTTGCATTTTGGATTTAATACCTGAAACAAGGAACTAATTAACATGAAATATACAGATAATATTTTAAAATTTAAACCCTGTAAAACTTTAACTTCAACATATCTACCAGTCCACATACAGCATGATGAAAAATATCAACAGATCTATTAGTTATTTTATTGATAAATATATTATATGTGTAAATGAGTGCATGTGCAAGCACAAGATGCGGTCAATATATGATGTTTAAATTTCTAAATATGGTAATCTTGTTAGAATGAATACCTGTCAGGATACGAGAAGTTATTACCTAGTGTGATAGGCTTATCTGTCGCTGTAGCAGTTCACCACAGCACCTGGTCAGTCCAGGCTGGCACAGGCTCAGAAAGAAGGCTCTCGGGATGCAACTTTTTAACTTTCATTAGTACAATGACGGCACTGCACAGTTCCGATAAAAGCTGACGGCACGTGATTAAATCTCATAGGTGCTCAATCGAGTTTAAATCTGGACTTACTTCAGGCCAATCAATTGTGCTGCTATTCTGAGCTAAGACGTCTTCAGTGAGTTGTGTAGTATAAGCTCTGTACCATCACGATGGAAGACTAACTGACGTTGAACCGCTCAGAATGGAACGATGCTAGCTTGCAGACCTTAGGCTGCCAAACTTCATCGATGTGGCGTCATCGTTGGTATTGTCTCAATGTTGCCAAGTGGAACATGATGTCCCTAAAAATGGCCCCTAGCAACATGCCAGAGGACTACGCCAGCAATAATATTTAATATCATGAACATCAACACACATTCATTGAGCTACAAAGTATTAGAAAGAAAACCTGCTTTCCTCCAAGACCACAGTATACTTTCCACTAATCACAATACGCCCTGACCCAATTACACTGCAGTTGATGATGTCTCTCTACCACAAAACCAATGTACTGATGTTTGTTGGTGATGCACCTTGCATGTCTCAAGTCATAATACTTCTGTCACAATTGAATAGAAAGTGCACTAAAACAAAGTATGGATTTACAACAAGCAAAAGTTACTAGTCTGAATAGTGATACAAATGACAAAAAAACATGAATTTCTACTAGTCCTTAGGATACCTATAGCATTGAGAGAAATGGCCCTGCGGCCCATTGCTCAGAACAATTGTAGCCTACAATAGTTGTAAGTAAGCATTTCGGAAACCGCTACAAGTGTAAGTTAATCGCATAAAACACTTTTATCACTACAAATTACAATACTTTAAGTTGAAAAACATGTGGATATTTTAACCATGTCAATAGTGCATAGTGCACACTCAATGTACTCACTCAACTCCCTGTGTTTACAGAACACTCCTAGTGTAGTATCTCCTACTGGGTACCCATCCACAGCTGAGTGAACAAACTACTTCTTGTCTTGTGTCATTTTGTATACCAATAAAACACTGTATCTCACCAAATAAACTTCTGCATGAAATCTGCATTGGCAGTTTCCTGATTGATACTAGTCGCCAGTTGTTGCACATGTCACTCAAAATCAATGCCAGTGACAACTGTCCCTCCAGACTGTTTAGATATGGTACAGCTTCCTCTTATCAGGTGAATGTTTAGTCACCACCGCCAGGGCCTGTCTCCGTGAGTCACATCCCCCACTCCATGTATCGTACACACACACACAGACTGTAGACAGATAGCAGTAGGACTAGCCCTATCTACAACAGTGCAACTTTAAGCACATCTCTCCTCAACAATAACTTCACGTGGATTTCAAATCTGTTCCCATCAGCACAGCCCTCCCACTCCCACCACTTGCCCACTCCCACCACTTGTCCACGGAGCCACCAGTGGGAACAGCCAGTAGTCTCCAATTACGGACACTTTCTTGGAGCTAATTAAATGTCATTTTACCACGGAGCTAATTAAATGTCATTTTTACCATGGAGCTAATTAAATGTTATTTTACCATGGAACTAAGTAAATGTTGTTTTTGCCATGATATTAGGAAGAACCGTAATTACAGACAAAGAAGGTGTGTACATTGCGCAGACAGCTAGCTAGTCACAGTTAGCCATTGCAGACAGTTACACATAGCTATTAGTATTATGCAGATAGTCATAGACAGCTATTGTGCATGGTCCCAAGGCAGTTTACCATGGCTGAAATCTAAATCTTCCACCAGCTAACAGAAATTAATTTCCATGTGTTCACCAAATGGAGAACTTGAGCACAGTGACCTTTCAGCCCTGTAAGGAGTTCAGCTTCTGGCTAAAGACAGGATGTATATAGGAGGCAAACCTAGTGCTGAATCAGCAACTGGTCATCAACGCTGTAACAATTACATATCCAGTCACAATACAGGACATATAATGTACGTGCAATATATAGCACATATAGGAAATGCCTACTTATCAACCGGACTGGTAACCATGGTAACCTAGGAACAGGGTGGGTCATATTTTCCACATTATTTCAATAGAAATTTGCATTGATAACTACTTACTACCATTTTTATTGGTTTTAAGGCTGGCTACTTTTGATCTGAACACTGACCAACTTGATGTTACATGTCAACCTTGCGGTATGAAACAAAGCATGACATTGCTATGGTAACGTTCTGTATATCGGTTAAGTATACATGTCATCACCTACCTGTTTCCACCAGATCCATCTGAGACAGGAAGTTACAACTGGTCAGATGAAAACATCATCAGTATATCTCCCATAGCATGTCTGTAGCTTTGCGTCATTCCTCTTCTCTCTATCCTTCCTTACTTCCTCTTCTCTATCCTTGACTAATTTCTCTTCTGTTTATCTTTTCTATATTCTTGGCTAATTTCTCTTCTGTTTATCTTCTCTATATTCTTGGCTAATTTCTCTTGTTTATCTTCTCTATATTCTTGGCTAATTTCTCTTCTCTACACTAGTCTAATCTTTCAATATCCTTTCTCTATCCAGGTATTTTCTTTCTTCGTCTCCTCTGGCGATTGGTTTCTATGTATTTCTATTTTTCTCTATTGGTGAATACCGGTAGGTCTTATTCCTCTATCCTTGAGCATGTTCCTATGCTGCATGGTCTGTTGCCCTGTCCTTAGATAGGTTGTGCCCTAACTGAAACAGACAAGCATCGAAATTAAAACACAATCATCATACTGCAACTCAAATATTATTCATGGTTATTAATATGTTACTTATGTACAGATAACTACAGATGAACTGCGCAATCGTATATTCAATTTAGTTCCTTCATCCTAGGATAGAAGTCACAGGTAATAGCCATACAGTTCACTAACCGCTAATAGTGCAAACATTCATCCTTGTACTGCAATAGCGTGGTGAGACAGATATATTCATCATGGAAACTATGCCCATACAGGAGATGTTAGACACCAATTAAGAAAAAAATGCAAGATTGATCTAAAATAACATGCATTTAGTTTATCGTGAATGATTGAGTGAGCAAGTGAATTATTTTTCATCACATCGAGAATTTTTCACCAACATTGAGTCTAGGATAATACAAGGACCATACAGTATAAGCTACTGCCAGGCAGAAATACCAGATTGAAGTCAAAGCATCAAACCTTATGAAATAGCCCAGATACTGCACTTAGCAGTAACAACATAACATCATGATCATACAAACTATCCCACCATAATTAATCATCATAAAGAGGAACAGAGCAGTGGCAATTATCAAACTAGCCACCAACTTGTGAGGGGCCTAATATCAGTAGTTATTAGCCCTGACTAAGGATACTCATAATAAATCACAAGTATGTATGACACCAGCATAATACTCAACATAGAAGAAACCCCATGCACGAATGATTTTCACTGGATAAAAATATGTCGTTTGTCAAAGTGACCCAAAACATGAAGTGCAATGCTAAGGAACATAGTTATATTTAATAGATTAGTCAAGAACAAGGTGACGAATTAACCAATAGCTATAAATTCATAAAGCTTTTGTAAAGTTTGTATTCCAAAAATGAAAACATGAGTGCTATGAAAACATAACGAAGCTGTTCATCTGTAATGATTATCAACAATACTGAATACGTTTTGTCTAGGTCACAGGAGGCAACCATAGAAGTTGTTGTCAGGCTATCACCTCCACATTCTGTCCTGGCTCAATTTCTCCAAACAAACTTGAGTTTGAGATATTGTTCAGATGAGGTTTCTCCCATTGACTGAGTACTACAACTCAAACCCAGACTCAAGTTACAGCACTGAGTCAATGAGAGAAATTTCAGGTGAGCAAAATCTCAAACAAGTTTATTTCAAGAATTCGGAGCCAGATCTGCAGGAAGGAAACTGCTCCAATTTGTCATCTTCCCCGTTCTGCAGACATTCCAGGGCTCTCGACTAACATATGCCCACTGCGGGCAACCTATTTTTTAACATGTAGCACCTTTGGTGTCTTTGCAACTTGCCATGAATAGCCCTGCGGACAGGCAACTCACTGATAGTCTGGAGCCCTGCCATTCATGAAATCACACAAATATTTCACTCTCAAAAGATAAACACTATTGGAATCAATCAGTTGTACAAAGTCGATTAAATTTCAATTCATCCCGCATTGATTTGTCACTCAGCGCAGCACAAAGTGGTTTGTACATCCTTGTTCGCGACAAGAACATAAAAACATCAATGGAAATTGAAGATAATTCAATAAACTGAATGCTTATTATGCATTCCACATTGACAAGCTGATTGCAATATGAGAAAACAAGTTTGAGAGAAAATTATGATAATATTGAACAAGAAACATTAATTCCTGTATAACATGTGGCCAAGGCTCTTATATGCTGTGAAGAAAACTGCAGGAACTGTTCCCTGTGATATGCACAATAATAAGGATAATATTTATAAGGCAGGTAATGGTCATGAACTTTTAGTTATCCCATTGACTGTAAAAGAAATACTGTTTAGACGAAACCACCATTATTATATAATGTTTATACTAACTAACATTCAATATTTATGATAGACTATGTCAACATTCAATTCTACAGTATGTCTGCCACATAGATCTACTGATTGGTATGATTAATTTGAAATTGGAAGTACATGTACCATTCTTAAAATTACTTTTTTTTAAATTTGTTTCAAGGTTCTTTGACATATATCACAGGTTGTCAGGTCACGGCAGGAGGAAATCTGCTACATCAATAGCGCTGAATGTTGAAGTAAACCTGCAAGCAGTGGCTGGTACTGACAGACCAAACATGATAACTGCTTTATCACGGTACAGATATCGTATCTCATCATGATCCCACCTCAAAGGTAACTTTCTCGAACATTGATGCCTGGGCTCCCATTACTAGTGCTGACAAGTTTGCAGAGTCCATTCTGTCTTCGAGAAATTACTTCTTCTACAATAACAATGCAGATACCATTGATGATGGATGGAAGATAGCTTATTTGTGCACTAGATCAAGTAAGCTAAATCTTTTTTTTTTTTTTTTTGTAATGGGGTTTATAGTCGCTTTCTAGAATCTTTCACTAACATCACGACTTGTCAGTTTA
>JAUTBQ010167766.1:0-12030 GCA_032361185.1 Lepetodrilus ovalis | reverse complement strand
TTGCGGGTTTCTTCCTGCCCTAAACTGACAAGTCGTGATGTTAGTGAAAGATTCTAGAAAGCGACTATAAACCCCATTACAAAGAAAACCGACCTGGGAGCCCTGAATCGATTCTCGCCACCATTACCTATTGGACAAGATCGTGATAGGATGTGCTGTCTGTACCGTGGTTTCCTGGTCTGTCAGTACCAGCTGCAGCCACACATCCCAGAAGCAGTGATAGAAAATTGCCTTTAATTAAAACTTATTGGCCCGAATAATGATACAAATAACAAATGTTTTTTAAAAAAACCACATTAATTTCTACTGGCCTTTAGGATACCTTTACCCTTATACGATATTACAGGGAAATAACAAAAATAAAGATGGGTTCCACGTCTGATCCCGACTTATATCCAAATCTGCTGTGTATCGGACCGTGTTATATCGAGGGGGCACTGTATGTGTAAAAAAATAATAGGTTGCCAGCAGTGCAATTTAACTTGCCCGTGTACGTCGGGCATATGTTAGTCGAAGAACACTGATGTTCAGATAGATTCGGCAAAGCAATTATCTGCGGAAATCTGATTTATTTGTCATGGGGTTAATTTATTTTCCCTGGAGGTGGCTTGGGACCCGCAGCCTGTAGGGATTGTTTATCAACTGGAATCACAACTACCCATTGCCATGCATGTAGGTTATCAGCAGATTAGAGGTTTCAAAGATTCACCTCTGTTTTTCAGATTGCCGGCGGTCCTGTCGTTGTTTTGCGTCACAGTCCATCTGGACCGCGGCTCCAAAGTGAGTGGACTGCACAAGTTCCGGGTTCTGTCCACCCACCACGTTCCCATGTTCCGTTGCTATGGTTACAGCACCTCGTTGACAGTTCACTGTTCATACTTTGATGACATTATCAGGTTAAAATCAGATCTCGCCAAATTGATATTCTTTATTGGTTTTCGTTTAGAGCTGAAACAAATATTCTCAAATAAATTATCAATTTTCAAATAGTAAAACATTTGGGTCAATGTTGTAATACTTTTTCAGAAGTGATAAAAACAACATTTTGAGGCCTTCGTATTTCTCAATGTCTCATCGGCAAATACAACAAAGGAAATTTATTCACCATACATTAGAAATGTGTGACGATAAAAAATGTTTTGACTGTATGACAATATAACCGGAAATGCCACTGTAACACATTATATTATAAGATTACAAACAAATATTCAAAAATACAAATTGAAAACTTACAAACGAATAGCATTTTTACTGTTTGTTTCAGCTCTATTGTCTTTGATATTACGTATTGTCAGAAAATAAATAAATCTAGATAATATTTCAGCAGCACTTTCTTGACTATTCAAATGGCTTCTGTGAGGTCTGGTTTTAATCTAATTAAGAATTGTATTTGTATTTAATATATGTGCCATGATATGTTTCCACATTGTATGCTATAGCACCATTGTTTATAAACTGATGGCAGTAGGCCAATACAAATCATGATCAATGGAGCAAAACATTTCCATTTGGCAGAGAAAATAGGTTATTTATTGCCAGAGTGAGATACTTAATTCTGTAGTTTTACATTCCCGATATTATCGTCTAAAATGGGGAAAATATTATATTACTGGTTTAGGATTACTGAAAAGAATCTTAATCCCATTGCCGATGACATTGGCGAATAAGAATGGCTATGTAGTCAGGGAATTTCTAGGGCAAGTGGGGAGTGGTGCGACCTGTCCCACTAAGTCTTGAGTTCAAATCCCACCCAGTGGTTCATTACTTCCTTGCAATTTTCTGTATGCATCGTGTACTTATGTGTCAGCACCAGCCATGTCTCAGTGGGTCTCACTGTGACGATACAGCTGTTGTAGGGTTACCTCCCACCGTAAACAGACAGCTGAAGAACTGAGAGTAACCAATGTCGGATCACTAACTTGCTAACTGATTTGATTTCAAACCTGGCTGCGAGATTTAAAAGAAAAATCGAAATTGTGTTCGATTTCATGCTCAAACTCAAGTTTTATAAGGGGATTTTTTAGCACAACTTTGAGTTGTGCATGAAATTGTATAATATCATGCTCCAAACTCAAGTTTTATGTGGGGATTTGTAAACAACATTTTGAGTCGTGCATGAAGTCTTACTCAAAAAAGGTTTCATAATCTTTGGCCCTGGGATCATCTGTACAAGACGGTGTAATTCTAAGGTAACCTTGACACCAACCTTAGACATGGTGTTAGCCTAAGTTAGCCATGGTGTTAGCCTAAGTTAGCCATGGTGTTAGCCATGGTGTTTGCCATGGTGTTAGCCTATGTCTATGGTTGGAGTTATGGTTACCTAATTACAGTATCATACTGACTTGGAGCCCTGAAGAGACTAGAGAGAGACAATAGCTGCCATTCTGCATGAACAGACAGGGTCCAGCCGAGATATTCATTTTAAGTAATGTCATTCATACATGTCACAAGAATGTCATTATGTGCTTTGGTCGGGATATTAAACAGGTTCCACAGGAATCAATTTCGCCAAGTACATCTGCACTTTGCAAGTACGATAATTCCATATGCAGCTAAATCGCTCTTTGAATCTAAACAAACATTTACTATAAACATTTAATTTAAATGATGACAATTTGTTACAAACCACATGTGTGTTTCTCTGCATATCTTAACCTATTTTCCTACTATTTGTATGTTCATAAATCGTAAAACTAGTATGGTTTTCATGGAGAACACTAAATGTTTTCTTTTACCTCAATTATTTACAGCATTGCTATATAGATATGGCAGTTTATTGCTTGCTGTAAATTTGTCATGTCAATGGTAGAAAGTAACATGCCCTAGGTACAATATTTGTACGTTATGCACTTTTTACATTGACATTTGGAATAATACCAATATTATATATACATATATGTGACTAAACATAAATAAACAAAAATAGAAAGAAAATATGTCTAAAATTAATTAGGCCTTTCGCCTAATTTATTGGGATCTTCAGTTTATAGTTACATTTATGCATGACGTCATCTACCGTGAGAGGTTAGATATTGGGATGACATCATGAGTGTTAAATAACTGACAAGTAAATAAATAAAATATAGAAACTAACCAATCATTTTATTCACTGATAGCTAAATTACACAGAGTACTACAACCACTAACATACTCGCGACGTACCGGGCCAAGTTAAATTGCACTGCTGGCAACCTATTTTTCAACACATAGCACCTTTGGTGCCATTGCAAATTGCCCTGACTAGCCTTGTAGGCAAGTATATCAAATAATTAGTCTGGAGCTCTGCCCATCAGTCATCAAACTTTCACGTTTACTATCTGGGCGACAAATCCTGAATCTTGACAGGTGGTACTGGTAGCACAATGGTGGATTGTTGGGCGGGAGCTAACGGGCTAGAGTTTGAACCCAGCCTGGCATCGATGTCTGGAGAAATTCCATCACAGCAAAAACAAATGCTAGGTGTCCTGGCCAGGACACCTGTAGATGCTCAAAAATACATATTCCAGGACACCTGGGATGAAAGTGTTCTTTTGGGATTTTGATAGGGTTCCAGAAACAAGACTCCTGATATTTGTTGCTGTGCATTCACTGATTTAGTCGGTGCTAGCAGGTCTACTGCAACTCGGTGCTACAAGGGTTGCAGGTTACCTCGTCCAGTTATATGACAGCACGGGTTGTGATCCAAATACAAGTACTCGTGAAATCAGCTCCATCCCATCAACACAATAAAAGTTCACTGTGTTTTAAAGGTTCATAATTGGTGTGGTTATTATGTGATAATGTTTCTGCTGCGACTTTAAGTAGTGTTAATCAGATATGGATTCAATGTTTGATTAGAAAGAAAGTTTGTTATTGTTAAGCATTAGTGTTTGTTTACTTTTAGAAATTGAGCCTGTTGCTCTGTGCAATTTTAGTATCTTTTTATTATTTCTTAAGTTGCTTTCTAACCTTATAGTTGACCTGTCAATTCAGATCAAGGACATCATAGGGTTATAGATCCTATGGACTAAGTTTCTTCATTATATGTACATACATGTATCTAACGATTTTATATTGTACTTTGATGTTGTGAGAGGCTGTCGCAATGCTGCACATTTATCATATTGCAATTTTGAGATTTTTCAAAACATCAAATAATATTTTGTTCTATGAATATTATATATGCTGTATCCTTATTAAGTTAATTGATGCCAATATTGGTTAAGAAAACCGTGACCTAGATAGTGGTATATTTTACTTTTGGAGTATGAAGTCTTTTACTTCATTTAAAACCTACATATTAGGGAAAAAAATCAATATATTTTTTATTGACACCATAAGCAAATTTGTAAAATTATGCAAGGTCAATAGTCAGAATGGAGCTGTTTGTATGAGGAATGTTTAAAGGCATACATTTGCAAACTTCAAAGTTTGGCTTCAATTAATTTCAATCGTAGGTACATGTAGTTATTTTAACAAAATTTCAAAACTTTTCCTTCGATTTTTATCATATCAGCACAACAAATTGCTCGTTAACTGAATTACTTCTACGTACAATTTAGGAGTGTCTGTGAATACCAGCCGGTGGTGCTCGCAGGTTTACTGCAATACTCAGTGCTACGGATGTTGTGGGTTTCCTCCTGCTCTAAACGGAGAAGCAGTGATATAAGTGAAAGAATCTTGAAAGCGGTTCTAAATCACATTTAAGAAATATAAATTTAAGAAATCTGCCAATGTGACTGTATGCCTTTAATTGACAATCCGTTACAATTATAAAGGACCATGAACCATATGTAATGCACATACTAGCAGGTGTGTGTGTGTGTGTATATCATGTTACTGGCTCGTGTATATATGCTGCTTGCAAAGCTTCATAGATCACACATGTTTTAACTGAAGTATGAAAGATGGTGTGTTTGCGTGATGTCATGATTTTTGTACCCTGGTCAATGCTGTATGAAGCGGGATGCGTGTGTGTATATTATTGTATTCTGGACTATTCTGTGTTGAGCAATATCTTGTAATGTACATAGGCTCGCTATGTATAACAGTGAAAGTAAGTCTTGATTTATGGAAGATAATACGAAGCTGATGCCAATGATATTTAAAGGCATACAATCACAGATATGAGCGGTAATTTTGGACCAAATGCATTGGAGTGATCAATCCAAAATATGTTCACTTAGCATACATATTATGGCTTTTGTATGTCAGCAAATCTCCTTGCTACCCAATTCCAGTAGTAGAATGGTTTACACATGTTGACAACAACGGACATTGTCATCTTCATTGATACAGATTATGCACCGGTAATTAGCAAATGTGACAATCAGAATCGTCTGGTGTAATCATAAACTGTAGTCTGTATTTATTGTAATTATGAAATATATGAAATCAATGGGGTGTGCACTTCTCCTGTTTACATTTGAACCAAAATCTGTTGTCCATTTTACTGAAAAAGCTAGCTTATTTTTGTAAATTGGCACTACTCAAGAATAATTAATTAATATGATAACGTTGATAACTATCTAGAAGTAAGAAATATGAAGCTGGTTGAAGATGACACTTGCTTAGACAAAATAAATGTAAGTAGTTTTAGTAAAAAAAAGGAAAATCAGTATATCAGATCAGTCAATTCTGTGATTGTATGCCATTAATGGTATTTTATTTTTATATTTGACCTTAACCGAAATATTAATGATTTGATTTTATGAAACTAATGCTGCATTCCATTATTTATTATTAAAAAGATATATTTTAGAGTAGATAAATAGGCATTCTTACTATAATGATCAATGAGTCGTGCTCTGATGGGGCAATAACATTGTCCTGAGTGAAATAAATGAAAGAATCTTGAAAGCGGCTCTAAACACCTTAAAACAAATTTTTAAAACAAATTTGTCAGTGCACGAGTTATTTGTTAATGAGTTATCCCCCTTTGGTATATTTTATATAAAAACATTTTTTTTTTTATTTATTTATTTTATCAGTCTCATGTAAGTAGATAACTAAGACAAAACGAGTAGTTTATTCTTGATAATCAACTTTTAGTTTATGAAATGTGTCTTCCACATAATTATGTTATTTTTCAGTAATAATCAGTAGCATTTAGTGCCAAATGAATATGCTTGCTCGAAGGAATACCATCTAAAGAGAAATGTTTACAAATGTACGTTTTAATACTTTTTGTTTCAGTTGTGACTACACAGCTTGGCCAATTAGGCTAATTATACGTGTACTACTTTCATGAGAACAAATTACATAATTTCACGCGTGACAGAAAATGAGTGTTTGAGGTATATTAGTATGAAAGACAATGTATGTTACTAAATTGTGCTTTATCGATACTTGCTTTAAGATTGTTGCTTTAGTAAAGTGTTGAAACTTTTGTACATTCAATTTCTCCACCAGCACCAGCAGATTGTAATGATGTTGGCTTGTTGTCACATGGAATGAAAATAATGCTGGTAGGTTATATACATCGCCTCTACTGTATATTCTGATTTTATTCAAACAGGCTATGCTCTATGGGTGTGGAATATTTTTATGTGAGAATATTGGATGGGTAGAGTTAGATAAATAAAAAAATTATCAAATAAATTGATCTCATTTTGTTTTTTTTGTATATGCATTTGTGTCACAGTGTGGATTGGACTTTGGTAGTTCTCATCACAATCAGTTCACTGAAAATTCAGGCCTCAAACTACCATTAATTAATTTATTTGTTGACTAACTTGTGGAAGTAATGTCTGAAAACATTGTACTCTCACAAGATAGGCAGTGCTTTGCTTGCATGTGTAAGTTTCGAAAAATATTCCAGCTGGAATTGGACGTATTTGACTAGAGCCCGAGGTTACGAAACATTTAGATTTTTTTCTAAACTCAAATATTTTGTTCAGAAATTGCCATGAAAAATCGTTGAGCATAAGATCTTGCTAAAAAGTAATAATTTGCCATGAAAGATTTCAGTATTTAAACTAAATGAAGCACACATAAAATATGAAAATATACCCTGTATACAGTAATCTGTTAATATAAACTTAATATGTTTGTTTGATCAATGCATCATTTCATGTCCGATGGGATATGCATATTTATTTCTATTTGAACTATGATTATTTTATGATAGTTCTGTGATTTATTTATCACTATTCAGGGCGGTGTATTTGCCCGACATACAGGCTCAAGTCAAATTGCACTGCAGGCAACCTATTGTTTTAACATATAGCGCCTTTGGTGCCTTTGCAACTTGCCCTGATTAGTCCTGCAAGCAAGTAACTTAAAATGTTAATCTGGTCTCTTGCTATTACTTAAAGAATAAAAGTGTCCTAAAACTGTTTCACCAAGTATGAAATTAACCCTGATTTTACTGTAAGGAAACGAAAATCTATCGAGGTATGTTCTCATACTTAGACACCCCTGAGTTTCTACATTACATCTTAATGGTATATTCAATATCGATTGTGCATAGAAGATAGAGGCATAAGCTTTTTTATCGGCATTTGATGACTTTTTGATGGTACGTATTACGACCGAATTGCGCTATTGACTGTCTTGGCCACAGCTGTGTCGAGTTTATTCGCGCTGGACCTTGAATTGCTTGGCACAACGGCCATGATTTTAGTCCAGGTTAAAGCGGGCCATTATTGATAGCTGTTAACACACCAAAGAAATGTGATTCTCGAAATATCAACATTACACAATATAGTCCTGGATCGATGTGAAGCTGTGTGTGGTTAATAATGGCCGACCCTGTGCCTGGAGTCGTAAAAAAGTAGTTTTGCAGTTTTATTCAAATCCTTTAATCAAGGTGATGGAAATCTAACCTTTGATGTCTATAAGCTCATGTTGGTGTTTTTCTGTATATATTATGTTGTGAAATGACCGGAAATTACAATAAAGATCAAAGGATGATATATGATATATTTGATGTTATTCTGATTAATCAGTGACTCGTATCTATTATCTCCTTCCTCTCTCTCTCTCTCTCTCTCTCTCTCTCTCTCTCTCTCTCTCTCTTTCTCTTTCTCTCCCCCTCCCTCCCTGTCTTTCCCTCACTCTTTCTCTAAGACTACTTGAATTTTTGCATTTGAGTTGTTATTTACTGATATACTTATTTCCCAAACACTTGTTTATTTTAAAAGTTGATATTTTATAAAAAATAAAAGGAATGTAGCTCTAGTTATCTTGCCTTTGGAATTCCCCAACTGGATCAATGAAAGGGATTTGGGCAATATGAAATTGATGCTAAGTATCACAATTAATGTAGTTTGCATTTATTACTCAAATATAGTGCTACACACTCATTGAAATTTGTGATTGTATGCCTTTATACTGTAAATCATAAAATGTTAGGGTCATTAAACTATTAATGTCATAAAATGTTAACGAGGTCATCCATATGCTTACATCAATGGAATACTCCTAAAAAAATATTAGCGAATTAAATGTTAACGTCTAAGAGCACATCGCTAAATTCGGTAAAGTTTTAAGCTTGTTAACATTTTATGATTTACAATACCATATGTACATTAATTTACTGTGTTTAGAAAGGAGTGTTACTGACATGAAGATATTCTATGTCAGCTGTGGAATAGTGCTTGATGACGACTATAGCCATGATGTTATTGAAAGGCTTTAACCAAGTACCTAAAGTAGAAACAAGAGTTAGCTATAAACCATTCAAAAAATGTTTAATGCTAAGGTTATTGGTTGCAATATACTTCACTAACAGTACACTATCTGTCCACCCCCTTCCAAGAGGGAATAAAGTTGAGGGATGGTATCAAAACTATATCTCTTAATTTAAAAAAATATATATATTTCATTTGAGTAAATTAAGTTATTAGTTATAGAATACATTAATAACAGTTAATGGAAAATCACACTCTTGAAGTAAATCCACAATATATTTTTTTTTTATGAACAAAGTTGAGGATTCATAATATGGAAGAAATAGGAAATAGTATTTTTGACACACTCCCTCTAAAACTGTGGATATTTGCACACACAGCTGATAGATTTATTCCTGCATTTACTTAGAGGAGTCCATAGTCATTATATTATTTTGTTGTCCTGACTTAATTTCCAACACCTGGTACCATAAGTTTGCATCCAAATGGCCTATTCCTTAAGTGCCCTGACATAGTCCGTTCTATGAATACACCACTTAACAACAATCCAGAAAACAGATCACCCTTTGAGTCATCCCTAGCAACAAGAGTTTTCAAAATCTGTTCATGAAATTAAATCAAATAAATTTTCACAAATATGTGAATTATTTTCCATTTTAGAATTTTCTTTTTTTCCCCGTCTTCTCCAAGAACGAAACGTTGTAAACAAAGTTGCCAGTGATGTAACTCTTGGGTAAGAAATAGACTATAGCAGGGAGCTGGAAAATAGGTCAGTCAGGATCCCTGGATATTGATTGGCCGCCTCTCGGGGACCGAAATATCCTGCTCTGTTTACATCCAGGTTCATTCAGCTCTGATGCCCCCCCCCCCCCTCCCCCCCTCCATTTTCCCCCACACCCTCGGAGGGCCCCCAATACAGGGCCCCTAGGCTCTAAGTACTAATCTGTTAAGTTCTCCTCTCCCAGCCTGGGCACATCTCGGAGTCGCAGTGCAGATGGGCGATGAGCGTGCGAGATCTGTTGAGCAAGCGAGATCTGTCCAGCAGGCGAGATTGTTCAAGCGAGAGATATTTTGATCCAGATCTCGGTCTCTCTGAGCTGTGGATGAAATCGGGTCTGGAGTGGGCTGGGTGGGGTCCAAATGATGGGTGGAGTAATTGTTATTGTGGGGGAAAATAGAATAACATATTTGTATTGAAGGGTGTGTGAGGTGAGACATATTTAAGGATACTGTGTACTGCAATGGTATAATGTTGAGTTGTTTTTGTTTATTTTGTGTTTAAAGCTTGGTCGTTGTTCTTTTAAGATTATTATGTTATGTAGAGGGTGTTTATGTTTTTTGGGGTTTGCTGTTTTGATTATATTTCTTTTACAGTATATTAGTTTGCTTTGGGTATTTTGTTTTTTTTCCATGTAATTCAGCATAAATATTAATGGTCAAAACTACCATTTTTATCAGAAGACCGGTGCTCTATTATAAAATAAACAAGTCCACTGCAAAAAAAAGGTCTCTCTACTAGTGAAGTTCCTGCACTACTTCTTGGAGAAGACAGATCTCTGTTTATTTTGAGCAGATGCCATCCATGTGCTAAAATAACTGAATTTGTGAGAGGCATATTGGAAAATTATCAAGAAAATATTGTAGGTTACATATGTTAGTAGGTTAAGAAAAATATGCAAAGGGGAAGGAGAAAAAAATGTGTTTTGGATGAGTTCCCATTCTACAAATTCTGCCAAAGGGTGTTTGAAAACAAATGCTGGTTGTCTCTCTGAAGTGCAGCTAAGCAAAAATCATGGCTACTCTATCGGTGGGTCTGTGCTCAGAAAAGAGTGGTTAGATCCAGCAGATAGTATTTAGTTGGAGGTGGGTTTTGGGGGCAGGAAAATTGAAATGTGTGCCAGGATTGTTGATAGATTAATGGAACAGAAGCAGTTTTATCATGCCATTCTTACACTGGCTGTTCAGTTTGTGTAGAATCACTGAACACAGCATTTCAATGGATGCACTATATAAATGCAATTATTGTTATTAGTACAGTGTCCCCTCAATATAAGACTTCGATATACAGAGCGGATTCGGATATAAGGCTGGGTCAGATGTGGATCCCATTTTTATTTTTTGTTATTTACCTGTACTGTAGCTATCGTATAAGGTGGGGAGGGGGGATGTCATGGACCCCAAATTCAGCATTATATCGAGGGGACACTGTAGTATTATTTTTATCATTATTATTCAGTGTACCTTTATTAAACACTGCCTTATCAACTCCCTGAGCAATATTAATAGCAACTTGGTTTGTTGTCCGTGAACGATAATTATGCTTGTTGCTTTTATTTTACAAGAAGAGTTTTGGGCAGGTACTAGCACAGTGATAGAACGTTTGGACTTCGGAACCAAGTCAGTACCAGCCGGTTCTCGCAGGTTTACTTCAACATTCAGTGCTACGGATGTTGTGGGTTTTTCTTCTGTCCTAATCTGACAAGTTGTAATATCAGTGAAATATGCTAGAAAGTCACTTTAATACAAAAATAAAAGTATTACAAGATTTAATGCTTAATTCATACATAATATAACAACAGCATCAGTAAATAAAACATAAAACAATAATATACTGTAAATGAAATGAAATGAAATGAAAAATAAACCCTGAGATCTTTTGGTTATAAACACTGTATTGAGCTGGTAAATTGATATGGTACATTAAGATCCAAGTTCAAGGCAAAACCAAGGGTATTTCTGGTAAACTCATTGGCACATGCTCCAGAGATATGGCTGGTCCATGATGATGCGTGTTCAGAAAAAAGCCTGACAGGTAGTTTTGCTTGTTCAGTTTGTTACTTAGATTGACTGGTATTTGTTCAACCACACTCAACGTCAGTGTAAGCGGTGCCGATGAGATTTGCCGCTGGACAAACACGATGTTTTGCTTGCATACTGAAATACACGACTGAATCAGCATTCCTACATCAATATGGTATACAATAGCATAAGTAGAGCTCCATGGCAAACATAAAAGTTGATATTTGTAAGTCGTAAGAGGACAGAAATGTCTTGACTTGCGATATACTATATGTAATTTCTAGACAAATACATGAAGAAGGATGAAAGATATTTCTTTTTTTTCTTCTTTTTATTTTAGCAGTAACTGAATTGTGCTTATGAGTTGACAAATATTGTATGATGAAAAATATATTCTGTTGTTTCTTTTTGCAAATTTTCGCTTTTTTCCCCTCTCCATTTTTATGATGCTGATTTAGGAAATAGAGAATCTTCACCGAGTGTCTTTTGATACCAATGTTATCCTATGAGTTGATATAAGTATCCAACAAGTACGATAACAATGGTATCAAAAGACACGAGGTGGAGATTCTATTTATCACCCAATAATGTAACTAAAGCAATATGCTCAAATGTAAGG
>JAUTBQ010167755.1:0-12031 GCA_032361185.1 Lepetodrilus ovalis | reverse complement strand
TACACTTTCTCCGAAATGAACTAATTCGTTCATTTGAAAAAGTGTATGTTCATTTCTGATATTACCTACACTTTCTCCGAGAAAGTGTCCGTGTATCCGGATATACAAGTACACTTGGAACAAAAGAAATCATGACGAGACCGGAAGAGGGTTATAATTTAAGCAAATTATGTTGTTGTCAGTCAGTAACGTACATTTCCAACAAACTGCGGACATCTATTCAAAATAGCACACAATTTTATTCCATTAAGAAAATGAAGCGACTTTCCTGAAAATATAAACTTCAACAAATGCAGTATATATTAAATCCAAATGTTATGGTGGTTTGTGGTTCCCTGATCATAGGGAAAGAAAGTAATAACTCAAATTGAAGTGCGGACAGTAACGAACATGTCGTTTTCGCCTGTTCAAAGTAGTGGATGAAAATGAATCCATGTCTTGGTGCACATCAAATTCGGGGAATGCATGCTTTAAGGTGTTGTTTATGAAATTACAACAATAATTTGCAGATATTACAACACAATTTTACGTGAGCTGCTCCGGACAGTTTTTACCGAATTGGACTTCCTTATTGGGTTCCAATGGTATACGAGCTTCAAAGCGCAAGAACGGTCCTAGCCCTACCATACGAACCTTCAAGATTGTCTTACGATCGTTTCGAGAATAGGCCCCCCAGACGTATAACACAGCAGCTATCACAGAAGTATATACATCACATGAACACACACACATTTGTAATGACAGACATTTATTACTCAACAGATGAATGCAACACAGGACTGTTAAATTTTAGCAGCCATTTAGCAAATTACGAGCAATTTTCCCAACAGCTGCAGTATGTCTAGATACAGGAACGTTATAATAGAACCATGCTATATGATGACTATTACTGGCGAATATGATGCAAGGAAGTTCGAAGTAAATATAACAAAAACCTCGCTGAACCACAGTTAGACGAAATTTGTCTTCGGAATGTTGCTGTAGATGGAATCCGGATCACATAGCACTTGTCAGACACCAACTCTCGAGGTCTTAACGTAAGAAGCAGTTTTTGATATCATGAAAAAAATTCCACAGGTACAGATCCGCAAAAAAACAGTTAATAATCGTGAGTCTTTAGATGTTGCGCCAGCTTGAATGCACCTTTACCTGCATTTGTGCTTTTCGATTCCTCTTTGCAAACGCATAACACAATGGTTTGTTTAGTTAAGGTGGCATTCCCGTTAAGAAGGCTATCCCCTTCCTTCCCAGTGAAATAGAAAGTCACGTTATTATCATCGTCGTCCCACTTCAAGTATGTGAACTTCTTGCCTCCGATGAACACCCCGTTGCTTTGAGCGGCGCCTTGATCTGTCGAGTTGGCCTTTAGTATTCCTACCAGTTTCTTAATCTCTTCTTGCGTGGGATTCAGTTGTCCCTTGGTTGTCCAGACGGCACCGTCATGCCCGAATATGCCTCCGGCGTGTAGCTTACCCTCTGTGTAGCCGTCGAGTGACTTCATGTAATCGTCCCACGACATTGTTGATTATCTGTGGAAGAGGAAAAACAAATGATATTTTAACGACACAACTAAAAATGATAGGTGTTCCACGCATTTTGATTTTTTCATTCAATAGTAGTGTACTTTTCGATCAAATATTACTATGGCGTATTCCAAGTCTGATTAAAGGCTCACGGTTCTTTCCTCACGTTCTAAGGCAGAAAGTTCCTTATCAGTTTTCGATCAAATATTACTATTACTAGTATATGGAACTTGAGGAAGGAACGTTCAGCATTTAATCAATCTCAGAATACGCCATACACGCCAAACCAACAGACACGAGTGATGTGATAAGGTGGACACTTGGACACACTTGGACACACTTGGACACAAATATATGCGCATTTCCGTGGATCCGCAGAACATTTCCATATCTGACCGTACCTGGCAATAACCATGCTGTAGACCACAATAACCATGCTGTAGACGACAATAACCATACTGTAACACATAACACGGCTAAACAATTGAAGAAGAGGGTATGTGCAAACTTAACGTACAACATGGTACCCGTGCTCCGAAAGACGGCATGCCCAACGATAACATTGGTTACAACACCAATATATTAAACAATAAACTTAATCGAAGTATTTTACAAACGCTTCATTTGTAGATAAATAATATGTAAAATAAGTTGCTTTTAACATATTTTACTCGTACAAGTTGGACGGAACCAAAATATACAATTGCAAAGAAGCAACACCGAATCGTAATTTGTGTGTAATGTATCAGAAACGCTTCGATATGAATACGAGCATGCAACTTTGAATCTACTTAGCATGGAACGGGTGCTATATAAATATAGTATACTAATAATATCTTCCCATTCCTATTAACTTGAGTGTTTATCCAAGGCCTACTTGCATTTTTTCATTTTGCACGGAATTGTCATCTTGGAAGACCACGACGCGTTCCAACCTACAATTACAAACTAATTTGAGAATAGTGCACGTGAAGTACAATGGCTGAAATCAAACTCTGTTCGGCAACACTGTTGAATACACAAACGTTTTACGCCGCAAGATCAATATTTATTCAGTCGTAATTATACCTTACGGGAAGAAAATACTTTCCTAGGCAAACATAAGCAAGACTTGTTCAAAAACAATGTATATATATAGTGCCAATCTCTGTTTACTTTGGTCGCTACATTTACTAGGGCGACTATCTAGCAGCATGTAAGGTCTATGTTCTAAATCGTATCATGTTGGCGAGATGTACCCGATTGTCATGGATGACATGTGTGGCGTTATTTGGGTAGGTCATATTACTGGAGTCGATTATTTACAGTGGATACCTTGCTGAATAGAATAGGCACGATGTGGATGTATCAGTGGACGTAACAAGTAAATATACGTGGATACTATATGCTGGGTTACAACGTAGGCCTACGGGTGGCCACATAACTACATACTGCATTAGCTTAGTATATTGTGCATACAGAGAAGGCGAGTATTGTGGATACGCAGGTGGCAACATTAACACACAGTCTATTGTGGATAGGGATACGCAAGAGATGGCGACACCTGGGATCACGTTCATGGCGGATCAGGAACAACGTGAGAACAAGTTCCGCCACACGGAATAACCTTTTATTTAATTGTGTAATGCATAGGCCTATACATCTTACTCAATGGGTAGGCTATACATCTTATAGCCATGGCTGTCTCCATTTACATACATATATAACAGATTGAATAGAACCTAGATCTCTATTCATAACACTTGTGCATCTGGGTTAGCAGGGTTTCTGTTGTAAATCACAATGTGAAACACTAGCTGATAACGCGGATGAACTCGTGAACATAATATAATACTTAGAGGCAAATTATTAATCTCAAAATGTCAACGGTTCTACAACACGTAATAACATATGAAAGCGAATCGAAGCATTTTACTTTGTTGCTCAATCTCTTCAGTAGCTTACGTAACATGATAATAAGTTTGTTACAGCTTTTGGCAACGATAAACATTCTCTGAAGTGTTAATGGTATATAAAATATATCTGAATGGTGGAAACGTAGAGATGTATGGGAGACAACTCCAGTTATGCCCCCTTCAACGCCATGGAGTTAGTTAACTTCGCAGTTACCTTAGACATTAAATTACATATTTGGAGGAAACGTTTAGTGATAAAACTTGCACAGAGAGTACACAATAATTAACCATTACAGAATTAGTTTACATGTACTAACATTTGACCTGTACATAAATAAAAGGAGCATTAATAAACCAAAACCATAGACAGGTCCATTTGTATGCATTCCATGGACTATCGTTCCATTTTGCTTCATGATATATAGTAGTCTATAGTAAAGCTTGTCACAGTACCGCCGGTATTGCACATAACGATACAGTTACTCCAATCGCCAAGACATATGACACAGCATAATGATACGAATATTGATTGCCCATCAATTACACAGCAGCCAACCTACGTCTTGGCTGGTACAGAATGACACAGTGTTAGTCACACGTCTACCAACAGGGAGTCAACACACAATTACGACATAAAAAAATAATCAATGTACACTTTAATGGAAAATTACTTTAGTATACAAATACCAAGGGGCACCATTAAAGGGCAAACATTGTCAGTGGTCAATAACCAGATTCGCAATTTGGCAATATTAGTATACGATTCGCATTGAAATCGTGATTGGATTGTAATATATTATGTCATAACATGATGTCTTGGGTACTCAGAAACTTGAGGATGTGGGGAGCGAATATGGAGTTTAACGTCGCTGTGGAAATCTACAAAATGGACGACACTCATGGGTCAATGAATAGAAATTCCAACCAATCAACACTCAACAACATGCACATGGATGTCGCACTGTACTTAAACACCAGGGGCTGTATTCTAGAAATTTCTTAACTTGAGAACTTCTTAGTGAGAAATGACCTCTTCACAAATTAACATAAGAAAACCAGTTTGGCAAATTATTAGTACTTACGAACATTTTCGAGAATACAGACCCAGGCAGGGTTAGTCCCAGCAGTTCCATTGAAGACTGTGAAATCATCAGTCATACATGTTGTATGGAATGAAGGCGAATTTGCTTTTCGGTCATTCACCTCGACACTGCGATGGTGCCACCTCCAAGTTATTGACCAAAAATTATGTACACTATCTAGAACAATCGAACACAGATTTGCCCACGTCTCCTGCTGCCCATCATCTACCCAACAGCTCCTATAGAATTACAGTCCCTTCATACCACTGAATAAAATGAATGGACCAACCACCACGACCACTGAGGTGGAGGATGCATGCTGCCCAAGACCTCACTTTTAGTAGCCAGTATCTTGCACATCGTGACAATCATTGCAGGAAGAGTAGGCCTATTTATATCAGTTGCACTTCCTATTCAGAATCTACTACCATTTTCTTTTTGTAACGAGGTACAGTGTCGCTTTCTAGAATCTTTCATCACGACTTGTCAAGAGTGAGTGAATATGGAATTTAACGTCGCTGCGGGAATCTTTCACCCATTTGCGACGAACTTGTCAGGAGGAAACCCGCAACATGCTTAGCGCTGAATGTTGCAGTATACCTGCAAGCACCGGCTGGGAATGGCAGACCAAGGATGATATAGAATCTACTACTAGACATAGTGGTCAGATGTTAGGTTAACTGCACAATGGCACATCACATCATTCGGGATTTATTTCGTAAATATTAACGTACCAGCAAATACAAAGTCATAAACTGCAAGAGGCAACCAATTTAGTCTACTTTATTACGAGAAAACATCACCACATTGGTTGAGAACACTAGCGTACCCAATACGTGGATTCAAGAAATTAAATTCGTTAATCTCGCCGCATAATCTTATTTATCCAATTAGCCGTACATTGATCTTCACACATGGCAAGTAGTCTTAATCGATCACACAAGTCGTCTTTACTAAGATGTTTTATTTCATGAATGCCATTTGATACGTGGGATTATCGTATCGTTAAGCTTGCTCAAATATTGGAGACATTATCCTAAATGGGGGTCACGTCTCCAGACATTGAGAAACAATGCGTGACGAGCACATGATCCAACACTAATACCACGTAACACTATGACACTAAGTAACACTATAACCATGTTAACTGATTGTACACGGGTCACGTTGACCTCGATACTATTGCACCATTTATCTTTCCTTTAGAGGAATGTACATGTTGTGACGAAGCGCGAAGACGTCCCTCTACAAGTTAGCTGCATAACGTACATCAACGACAGTATGATTTACAGACAGCGGCCATTTTATGAGGCCATGTGTCTACTCTAACATTCTGTAAAGTGATTCACTAATGGCCGCCATGTTGATTCGACCGGCTTCTTCCTAAAAGGCGTGTTGTGTCTGACGTCCACAGACAACCGTCCACTGCGATTTACCTGTCGATTTTCCTCCACGAAACTAACGCAGGTTTCGTTGAATAGCCTTCCTGACTCCGTTGACGTTAACACATTGAAAGGACAACGCCCCACGACAGTGAATACATGCATGAACGTAACCGGGACTAACAATTATATACATACATACACACATAACCACACAGACAACACATTGAACACGTCACGAGGCAACTTTCACATCAGGAACAGCTAGCATCTAAAATACGTAACGACATCCAATGGAACAATACAAACTAAACAGCATATGAAGCAAACAAGACAGACCCCGCTACAGTACTCACGAGTTGTATCGGCGAGGGGAGTTTAAAAGGAAGTACAGTATTCAGTCGGTATCCCGTGGTTGGATTTGGGTCGATACCGAGACGAGACCAGCTCTTTCCTTGTCGCTCTCCCTCCCTCTCTCTAAATCTCTATGACTGGTCTAACGGTCTCTGGTCATCGATCTACGGTCGTGACAGCATTAGTATATACATTCAATAGTCACTCGATATATTATACTATTACTTTTTCTTGTAGCAGGGCCGGGCGACAGACTTGTCGAAGAATACCGTGCTAGTGTACATCTGTTGCAAGATCAGGACTGTATAAATTATAGTAAGTACGGGTTATAAAGCGGTAGCCGCAACGGGGGAACTATAATACATGCATGGTATTCTTGGAATAGTTAGAATACTAACTATATCAAGAAATGTTTCTATACCAAGAAATGTTTTTAAACAGTAGTCGTTGTATGGAAATATTAACTACTCTCAAAGCAAATATGAAATAAATAAGAAAGTGGCAATGTTACATGTATACCATTCACTGAACAATTATCAGGACAAAGCGATGTATATAATGCAACTATCTATGTCTTACGTCATGCACTATTAATATATCAGCGACTTGCTATACTTGTTATACGACAAAAGGCACGACATAATGCACAGATATTTTGAAATATCATAACATTAACTTGGATTGAACAAACAAGCAGTTGTTCTTTGAAGTATAAAATCAAACTTTGTTCACTTCAGAATCCGATGAAAACAACGTTCAGCACTGCACCACAATACAACAAATGTTCCTACTTAGTATGCTAGTATACCAGTTAACAGACATCCATTGTCCGTCTACAAGCGCTAGACGAATGTGTGAACTATACCATGTAATATCATGAATAATATGACTGAGATTTGTGAAAGGTATCCGACCACATTCCTGTAGCGCGCAGGATAACTACAATATGACGGGTTCGATAGATATCCAATCGTGTATTTATAATGCTGGAAGTGCGATCAATGAAAACTGAGAACGGCCCCAAACCTGTGTACGTGACGAGAAATTCCTATCTGTTTACACAAGATGTCAACATGACCATATTGGTGCAAGAAAGGTGAAATAAACATACAAGCAATAACAATGAACAATTTACACTGGGCGATAATACACCACGTAACCGATATGAAAACATGCAATATCAATTAAGTAATTTAAACAGAGGAAATAGCCAACTGCCACGATGTCAAATTTGAATTAATTATGTACCAGTCTATTAATAACAGGGCTCTAGACTAACATATGTCTGATGGACAGGGGCAAGTTATCGCACTGCGGGCAACCAATTTATTTTAATATATTATAGCACCATTGATGCCTTTGCAACTTGCCCTGACTAGGTCTGGGGGCAAGTAACTCAAAATGTTAGTCCAGAGCCATGGACAACAAGGAACGACACCAATAAAAGCCAACATTAACGTAAAACACATAATATGAACAGGATGACAAGTACGTTGATGACACTTCCCTATGCCAACAAGGAAGGTTAAAAGTTCCATGACATGTTATAACTCTCAAAAATTAACCTTGACATTAGTTCATGCACACTTATCTAGGAAAGTTCAAATCGCCAGATGTATCAAATTCACTTCCTGTAACAGGAAACGTTACGGTGTCCCTCGATATAAGGACGGCTAATATTCAAGATAATTATACAAATACCATACACGACAAAGTCATTGTATAATGTTTCAATTTGAATAACTATCAATAGAAATAGTAGTAGTACTGCTAGTAGTAGTAGTAGTAGCCCTAATAAACACGAACTGCAGTTCACACTCATCTTAATTGTTTAGATTAATATAGTATTCTTGGAATAGTTGGAATACCAAGACATGTTAATAAACAGAATATAACTTTTACAAAAATATTAATAACTACATGTTCTCTAGTTTCTCGAAACATTATCAAGGTTGTGGAGAAAACACATGAATTTGACAAAAAGATAATATATTCCCCAAACTTGACACTGGTATGATATATACACATGAACATGATTGACATTTATATTGCACCTCTACCTTGTGCTTTTGTGTATGAACACATTTAATTGTAAATACAAAACAGTTAATTGTGCCGTAACTACTTGCAGTTTAAAGGCATACTATCACAGATGGTTGACCTAAATACTAGTAATGGACAAACCAATTTATGTGAGACTACATACGTTCGATTTGTCCCAACTTTGCATTAATATAATGTAACCAAAAATAAACAAGACCATATGATCCAGGTTGACGACAGCTGGTTAATATTCGATTCAAACTAGCATGGTGTTGCAGTGGAATTGTGTCTACCATACAGCGGTGGAAAGGTTGTTGGAAGTACAAAAACGATGTTTTTCATCATGCATGCCAAGTGAATGTACTTTGCAGTTTTAGCTAAGAACAATCATAAATATTATGCCTTTAAATACTACAAGTACTTACATACATACAGCTACATACTCAATGCAGATGTTAACTATGGCTTTAACTATGTAAAGGTACTCTGAATAAGTATATACTGCAAATAGTGTTTGTGCTGTAGCAAAAGAAAATGTACGATTTTCAACACAAACAGGATCCCAACACGCAGCCTAATTGGAACTAAATGTATTACATATTATAAATACTTCCATACTTCCCAGCACAAACAGAAATGTTTTTACTCGGAACAATCACTTGCACACAGCTAGGGGCAAAGAATCCACCACACCGAATGCCCAACCAGTGCTAACGTCACGAAGCTGCAAGGTTGACAAGTGCTGTCAAGGTTTGTCATCGACTGGTCAATTAGCCTTGTTGGCTTTTACAGGGATACCACCAACACTGGGTCCATTTCTCGTTAAAACCACGCGGAGACCACGTGTTTTAGAACTCGCAATGATGCAACCAGTCACATTTATTGAATGGAATTCGATTTAGTGTTGCAAGGCATATAGATGTCGATACTATCCATCATCATGACTATCTGACCGTATACGTAACCAATATCAAATTAATGTCAATATCATACATGCGAGTTTCCCCATGTAATAATTGAACATTTCCCCAGATTCGTTTTGTAATCGAAACATTTGAATATTAGTCATGTCACAGTTCAAAGTCTATACACCATAGGTCATGCAACTATTGTCTACAACAGAAACAGAACGAGTACAATATAATGTCAGCAATATTTATCTACGACTGGTGATAATATAACATATCAACAGTTCCACAGGGCGACAACATCACATGTTAAACTGTACCCAATTACAGAATACTGTACGAGATGTCCCTATTGACTGGATATACACCGTACACTGTCATAACAACTTAACTACAGTCTACTAGGAAATAGACCACGTTCAATGAAGAAAGACTACTAGTATTGCACCAACACATGCTTGGAAACACCGTTGCAGGGAAATAACCTTATGGGGAAATAATAACCGACCTATGCCACTGTTTGCTAGCAGGAAACTGCATTTGAAAAGATACGTTTTAAATACTACACGACACATCATTAAACATCAGCAATACCAAGGACCATGTTAAAACCATAAAACCTGCTGGAAATAATATACAATACATTAAGGTACAACATAATGTGTAGTCCATGCCTCAATGCCTTCGCTTCATAATATGTCATGATGCCATGCCTAAAAATAACTTGTTGATCAATGTATACCTGTTGGTAGGAATGCTTTGGACGGTAATACGCATACTGGTTCAAATAACATATTCATATATTACTTAGAATGAATAACGTTAGCATTGTTTCCTAATTACAGGTCATTTGGTAAAGTACGCAAGTTTGTTCTCATTCATAAAAACAGGTAAAGGTTGTTCATGAACATGTACAACATGGGGCAGTGTTCTTAAAAACAATGTAACCAATAATATGAAATATTTATACATTAAATAATAGATAGTTGTGAATTTTTTTTATTTAAATGAACCAAAAAAAGAGGAAACTTATGTTCTTTAGTATGTTCTTACCCTATTATCAATACTGCAAGTGCCAAGTACTATTCTTCCTGGAGAAACTTTACCAACACTGATTTAGTAGTGTAGAGGAATATACCTATATAGAAGTTGGGCGACCAAGTATGTAACATATCTTGGATGACTAGTCGTGTAATTGATAACCCATATCATGTGACATCCCTTTGGCTGGAGGTCAGGGGTCGGAGTTCATTTGTCGAAAATTGGTTGCAACCCCCTTTCTTTGAAATATCGTTTATCAGCTGTTTATAGGAGAAACTCAAATGAAAAAGGGTCATCGATGGCCTGTTTGTAATGACAGTTATATTTTATTCGTTTTCTACTGTTCGACATACGAGTGACATATTCAGATGAAGGGCAACACCAGTGAAAACAATAAACGTAATAAAGATTGGTATTGAGGCTATGTTAAACCTTGCAATACGGCAACCAGGATATATTGTTTTCAAGCTATTTGGACAGTTAAATTACGTGTAGCAGTCACAAACCTGTTCGATACGACAGAAGTCACTTACTATCGATCATCAGAAACGAGGATAGAAAACGCCCAACTTACCTGCAACCTGTGAGGATGTTTGTGTAAATGTCAAGTTACACAACGGGATATTTTATGATCAAGTTATGAGGAAAACGTACGGTACACCAATGAAAATAGCGTTCTTTCAACTCTAAATGAACATTTTAGATCCACGTTAAGTATCACGTGACTCTCTTTCACGCACCTACCTTCGGAAGAGCCCAGTGAAAATGGAGATTGTTGACTCAGCGTGCAGACGACAGGTGTTGCACGTCCTAAACAACGTGAATATTTATCCCAAATTCAACACAACAATAAATAAGCCAAATGAAGTATTAATGCATTAAGTCTACAACACAACTGCAGTAATATTAATTTAGGAAGACATTTTCCGAAAAATGACGTCGTCCGTTTGGTACAGGTGTGTCACAATTCCAGTCGCCATGCTTGCTCTTCAAAATCAGTTTAACACCTGCGTTTTCTACACGTATTCGCTAGATTAAGAGATGAACAACGAAGTAATAATCCACTCACGTGTGTTATTGAGCGTTTGTTAGTCCGAGGTATTGGTTTTAATTAGAGTTGAGTCTGTATAAATGTCGTGTCACCTTCTCTACTCGACCACCGGTCCAAATAGCTTGTACGCTCCTAGCTGACCTAAATTCAACTAGATTCTACTGCGCGGCCGACACCGCTGGGTCCGTGATCCATGACGGATTTGACCCCACGTGCGCAGCCAAGTGTGCACGCGACACCCACTTCGCCAGTCTCGAAAAATCTCGACACGTAGATTCGTGTCAGGATCGAGTCCCAGGGACAACATGTTTCTTGAAATTTAACAGTACAGGCAGAATGATGTACCGGAAAGAAGAATTGTTAGACATTTTATTGGCGGTCATTGTTATGTTCCTGGGGTTAGAGCTCGTGTACGGGCCAATTTATACTCGCGCCGTAATGAATCAGAACAAAAATATGTGTACAATTCATAACATTAATATTGTCGAGTCCAGATGAGGAAACGTGTATACAATAGCCATTAATATTAAGCTGGTTTTCCTCAAATGTATTGCTTCAACGGCTGTGATAATCTGACTATGACATCATGCACCAACAGTTAGGCTACCTTTAAATGTACCGGGTAGAATAATACAATTACAACCGTGTATAGACAGACAGACAGACAGACAGACCGACAGATATATTTATTAAAGTCTCACTCATAGACAACATGAACATTTTCAAGATAATAACATTGCAAGTAAAATTGT
>JAUTBQ010167744.1:0-12032 GCA_032361185.1 Lepetodrilus ovalis | reverse complement strand
AGAGAGAGAGAGAGAGAGAGGGGAGAGAGAGAGAGAGAGAGAGAGAGAGAGAGAGAGAGAGAGAGAGAGAGAGAGAGCGAGCAAACATGGAGTTTAGCATCACTACAGAAATCATTCACCCATGCAAAAAAGAGAGAGAAGAGGACCATCTCAAACACAAATACTTGCCGAGTTAAATAGGAGCAACGTTCAGCAGCAATATACAGTGTTAAAATCGACTATTACATCCAAGTATAGATCAGCTTGAAGAGTTTAGTGGCAATGCAATTGTCCCGGCTGAAAAGCAGACAAACAAACCCCCGGAGGGCAACCAACGTACATTCACTTCAAAGTTATCACCTGGGATGACTTCACAATGACTTCACAATTACGGTGAAGCATTCAAGCCATCATTCACTTTGAGACGTACAAAACCCCACCGCCCCGTCTTCACCGTCTTTGAACATTCCACTGTCTGGAGACGGTTCCACATCCGCATGCAGACAATTCCGCGATCTCAAACGTAAGCCAATACACTTGATTCCGCTTAATTCTTAATTAGCTGAAAGTATATTGGAACGACAAAATACTTGAACAAAAATACTTGAACGTTCTGCTCTTGCCGGTAGTTATTTCATTCGGTTTTATTTTGGTTTACGAGCTAGGTTGCCTTGGTTACTGAACAGAGATGTTCTTAGATGTGATTGGGAAAAAAACCACTGCGAAGATGGTAAGACGATGGTGATGTTGTAATGAACAGTGACAGCTGTATTGTAGAGTGAACGATAGGTGGAATAAAGGGATGTGGTAGGTGGGTAGTGCACGGGTTGAAGGTTTGGTAATTAGCGGGTTGAAGGTTTGGTAATTAGCGGGTTGAATGGATAGTGACATGCGTTTTGCAGGGGATGATAGGCGAAATAAAGGATTAGTGATCTGATTGGTCGATGGGTTTAGATACAATGGGTTGAAGGATTGGTAATAGATTGGTTGAAGGATTGGTCATAGATGGGCTGAAGGATTGGTTATAGATGGGCTGCAGGATTGGTGACGGTTGAATAGGGAACTACTCGTGGGTTGAAGGGTTGTGGGTGAGTGAATTGTTGGTTGAAGGTTTGATATTATTTTGGGTTGAATGGTTGTTGATAGGTAGGTTGAAGGTTTAATAATAGGTGGGTTGAATAGTTGATAGGTCGGCTGAATAGTAAGGTAGTATGTAAATTTTTCATGATTGCAATGAGCTGAAAAGTATAAAAGTAATTAAACACTAAAGGCAGCAGTTCATTCGACTTCCTACTATTAGCAATAAGTCAATTATCTGAGTACTGGTGCCTTAGGCCCTAAAACAGCCCTTCTCATCTCAATATCACTTAGATAAGTGGATCCAATTTAACTGTTGCGACTGAAAATTCATTCCCTTTCCAACACTGTCCAGAAAGTGTGAAGACTAAAACAGCATTAAGACCTAGTGAATAAGGGATGAAATATGTTAACGATTCCCCAATTACAGCACCCGCTTCTATTTGATGTACTACTTTCCGAAGACAACTATTAACCAAATCAAAGATCATGTTTATTGAAATCAGCGGAGAAAAGCCGAAACACGATGAATTATTCCGTGTGATCTCGGAGCACTGCAGAGCCTCTGTCTGAATTTACATAAAGGAAAGTCCTGGCGGTATACACGTGTAAGAATTGTTAATGTCACGTGACATTTGACACTCGGACCACGAGCCAGGAGACCGAGCTGCCCATACTACTTTCCCAAAAACTAAGGATATGCTTACGTATTGGCTTACAGTATTCTCGTGTGGTTTACAGCAGCATAATCCCTTCCATTATTCAATGAAAATGGAATAAGTCTTCTGGAAAATAGCATTTGTTACTAAATATAGGCTCAATAAGATTATTTTTATACGATTTTAAAACTTTAACATTCAGGGTTTTATTAAATATGGAAAATTGAATCTCATACATTAATAGTGACATTATTAAATGTTTTAATCTAAAAATCATGTATCATTGATATAGTAACCGTATATTCTTTTCCAAGATGGCGAAAAGCAGTCTTTCTATTTAAATATCACATCTGCCGAGGTAAAGCGTTCACTTGAAAAACACAATCTAGACTTTCAATGTCGTGCGATATTGGGGAACACATTGAAAAGATGCCTTCTCTCAACTGTCTCAGCCACTTCTCAGATAGCTCTTAACTTTGTGGAATCGGCGAGCATCTCATTCAGTATGGAGGCAATATCCTAGAACCAATGTCTAGCGTACCGCTGGTTTGTTTGTACGATGATCCACGCAACGACATTTCGCCAGGAGTCATCTTGGCAAGTGGCACTAGGGCAAGGATGCAGAGAGGCTCCATTTCCAATCGGCTAAACACTCGAAAGACCAATGAAAACACTTGATGCAATGGTGCCCGCGCACATGCAATGGCGCCCGATGAGGGCTTACTAAAAAGAGCTATAGACAAATCATTTCTCGACCAACTGGCAAAATAAAATGATACCAAGCTGCCGAAGGAGAGAAGATCTTGTAAACTGTTGGTTTTCGTGTTTTGATTACGATATCAAATAGTTTGATCAACAGACAAGGGTATCGAATTATCTGTTGCTTAGCTCACTGTTATAAACAGGTTGAGATGTTGTTGGTCATGTGAGGGGTATAATGTGATATGAGATAGGAGATATGACATATGAGATGTGTTGGTTCTGTTCGTGCCAGCCCTTATTGCGATATTGGGCACCTTGAGTTGCCTCCAGCAGTGAGGTTAAATCATTAAAACTATACCACAAGTATTAAACCCATCTTTAACCCTCAAACTACATATTATGCTTTATTGTCAAACAAATTTAAAAATCAAATCAACATTAATGATACGACATATCAATTGGATTATTTTTTTATGTTATTTAATTGTAAAATCATAATCCCATAAAGTTTAATAATTATTTAAGACATTTATCATTATATTTAAAATAATATATGCTTATTAGAGTTCTGAAAGAGAAATTCTTATTTAAGACTTGTGTCTGAAATATTCATTTTGCTATGAAGAAACACACGTGATATTTCTTCCCGTTTTTCTCTAATAATAAAATAACAATAAAATCAAGACAGGATATCGACAGGATAACAATTCTAGTTAAGCATGAGTAACAATAGTTAGTTATATGCCATAATACCTTTTCATTATTGGCCATACTATTTTCTGTCATCATGCATGATTTAATGTGGAATAAATAAGTCCTTAACAATTCCGTGATTGGCATTGCTAAATTATCAATACTGAATTGCCATATTTGGCAAATAGATAGGGGAAGATATCGGAAAAAAGAATTGATCAGTCGATAGTAAGGAAATTGAAAGTTATCATCAGGTCACGGCTCGTTATTTCCAGCGATATAATGACAACAAAAAAACAGACAGTTCCGTCGATGTAGCGTTGATGAATTTACCGGCAACCTCGTGATAAAAACATCGTAAAAACATGGCCTTAATCTGGGGCCGGACGCACAAATTGGTCATCTGTACTGGCTTTCATCACTTGACCATTACCTCTGGCCACTGCGGATGACAACAAAGATCTAGCTTCATAATATAAACAGGGCGGGATGTAGCGCAGTGGTAGAACGTTAGACTTCGGAGCCAAATGTACTGAGTTCAAATCCCATCACCAGCATCAATGTTCGCATAAGTTCTTTTTCTGATGCGATATTGATAGGATGTCACTACAGCAACAGCTAGTGCTTGCAGATTTACTGCAACATTCAGTGCTACGGATGTTGCGGGTTTCCTCCTGCCCTAAACTGATAAGTCATGATGTTAGTGAAAAATTCTAGAAAGCGACTGCAAACCCCATTACAAATCAAATAAAAAAATAAATCATAATATAAACCACGGAACCTGCAACATCATACACACTTACACAATCGACCAACATCGTGATATCAACAATTCTATGAAATAAACCAGTAGTTTGTGGAACTAAACTCCCTGATGTCACAATGTTGATTCATTGTATATAATGTTGCAGTTTCTATGTTTTACAAACCTAGAACTTTGTTGAATGATGCAAAATTTGTGTTTTTCGTTGCAAACTCTATTACCTAATTCTACAGGGTTTGGGTTTTACTTATACATGACTGTTTTACGTTGCATGATGCCAGTTTTTTGTGTGGTTGGCTTAGTCACGGTGCCGACTCCATGATCATCATCATCCAGGTAAATGACCAATTTTCAGGTGAGAGAGAACCACGGTCGTTAGCACTGGACATCACTTGGGGGGTCATTATCAAACTGACCAACAGCGTCGTAAATTTCCCTGAATTACCGACTTTCTACAGATCTAGAGCACATAATAAATCGATATATCTCTAACACAGAGGGTATTACCTGCTACACTTGGGTAAACCGTCCTGACGAAATGACAATATATAGAAATCCCTGATAGGAAATCAATTTGATTTAGAAATACGTTTTGTATTCAACACAAAGCTGCAATATGGCAATTACGTACTATCGTACCCATTTATTTTCCTGCTGGGGTTGTCAAACTGTGGTATGAGAATTTTCTTTAACCTTCTCCATGCTGGTGTCAACCAGAGTTGCCCTATTACCATCTGCATCTCGTATCTTTCCATAAATATTTACCAAATTTCCTTGTGATTGTTAATCTGTATTGAAACTTGTAAGTGCTAAAATCAATGATGATAAAAATAAAGAAGTCACAAATACAGAAATCCTTTTTTAAAAAACAAACATATTCATCAGAATTTTTAATGCATAAATAAAAAAAAATTTTAAATTAAAACTCAATTAATAAAATAAAATAAAATGCTAGAAATTTGCACAAGAAAGCTGAATACAGCATGAACACATTAGACTATGTAATGTATTCAGATACTGTAAGACTATCAAGTCAATGAGAGGGACGGAAATTAACACAAACATATACTGACATACCGTAGATGGACATCACAGTGAGGTAGAACAGTATCAATAAGTCTTGATTATCAGGGCAAATTAGCTGTACGAGGGTTAATCAACGAGATCAATACAGGCCAGGATCCCGGAAACAAGACCAGAGTCCGGACATGGTGACCAGGTGGTCCGTAATTATCCGAGTAGGTTCCGGGAATATGGAATCGGAAACTGGACTCAGAACAATACGTTATGTCCACCGAAATGGAATGGTAAAAAGCATTTACATTCCGAATAATTTGTAGGAAATTGAAAACTTTTTTCATGACGTGAATTCCCTTTTGTCATTGAAAGTATGGTGGTAGTATTTTAAGCAAAATGGAAAAATGGTGGTCCCATATAAATGGAATGGCAGGGGAAAACTATTTGGATTCCAAAGCATTAAGAAGTCAAATGAGCAGAGAAACTATTAGGTTAAAAGCCAAACCGAATTGAATTGATTCCAAAATGGCTGCCTTCCGATGCCGTGGTAACGTCAGGTCAGAGATGCCAGAAAGTGGCTTCAGTCATGTTTTAAACTTAATAGAAAAACTTCCACACCTAGAAGTGATCACCACGAAGTGAGAAATCATGCTGCCATGTATGAGGACGAATATCTACCGAGTAAACGACTAACAACAACCGTCTTGTCCGAGAAACGTTCCCAGCGATATCAATAATCTCGAGTGTTTGCACTCCTTGGCGAAGCTTCCACACGTGACGTCGTGATCGTAAATCACGGAGACGGGCGACATATGCACGGCCATCGTGGTTATTACATCAAAGTCCCAGATACTGCCGGGGTCAGTTGATTGCCATTCATGCTGTAAGCCATAATTGTGTTTTCTGCGAACTTTGCCGTGAACCGTCAGCAGATAATGATATACATGTATACGTCTTGACAGGGCATCTTCCCAACTTAGCAAAGAATATCGCTCTCAGGCATAATCACTACCTGTGCTTTATACAACAACAAAAAAATTTTTCTTGACAGTCGTACGTTATAATCAAAGGCATCAGAAAAATTAACAAAAACTTTCGAGATTGCAGTTTCAAATTCTTCCGTTCGATATTTATCGACAGGTCGAAGATTGTAGTTTATTCGCATCGCCATGGTAACGTGTTCCGACAAATTCATCACAATGTCGTCCATTAGTCAAACTTTCTTCTGCTTTCCGATTACTGTGTCTGCCGAACAAATGTGTTGATTTTTTTAAATAATTTATTATTTTTTTCCTATCTTCTTTCAGATTCCTGGGAATATGCAGGGATTCAACACACGCAACGAAACGATACGATTGCCACCGCATGAAGTCATGCCTCCCATCCTGTTGAACCAGGAACGCCACTACAAGGGAACGCAGATGTACATAATTACAGGTGAGACTACGGAGGTCAAGGTCATTTGCATCCAGATCCTGCCAATCAATATTTTGGCGATACTTTTCTCTTCTCTCCCTCCCCTCATATCCCCTCTCTCCCTCTTTCTCTCTCTCCACCTCTTCCCTCTCCAGCATCTATCTCTCTACTTCCTTGCTCTCTCATTCCACCTCACCTCCCCCTCTTGCTCTCTCCTCCCTCATCCCTTTCTCTGCTCCCTCCCTCCTCCTCTCTCTCTCCCCACCTCCCCTCACACCACCTCCCCTTGCCCCTTCCACCCCACTCACATACACATCTCACCATGCACATTCAGGAGCACCTATACGTTATTAATCACCTGCGACTCTTTACCTCGAGAATTTGACCTCCATTACCATGATTGAGGTCCATTTGGAAGCGACAACGTTATCAGGTAAAACACCCCCAAGGCAGCCCCGCCGATTAAATGGGTTCCTGACAGCACATCCGTGGAGTTGTACAAAGATATGTTTCGTGATTAAAGTGTCGTGGTACCTGATTGTGTAATGGCCATGGCTAGAAATGTGGGATGATCGAGCGGGTAATGCATTAATATTTTCAAGTGTTCCATGTAGCAACCGAAAAACTGTGTTTTCATGGAACACTGCATCAGAAATTGTTAGTTTTACTTAAGGATAAGACTGCATGCATTTACACAACAATTGTGAATAAGTCGTTATATAAAAATGATAGAATCTTGAAAGTGGATTAAAATCCCAATGCTACAAATAAAATTAATAAGTATTCTCAACTTTTACTACTATGTTGTTGAGCAATATCAGACAGTGTTATAAATTAAGAAAATAATAGGAGGGTGGGGGAAAGTGGTAGTGGGGGTGTGGGGTGTCTTGGTGGGGTGGGGTGGGGTGGGTTGAGTGTATTCATTCTGCATCGACCCAATGTTAAGGGTGGTCAAATCGATAATTTATACATGTTATAGAGGTTATCACAGTCTGTGTTACAGATGCCATTACCATTGTAGGTGTCCAAATGACCCCAGGCTCCCCATTAAATTCAATCACTGTTAGGCATGTAGTATTGTTATTAATTACAAGGTTTACAGAACTCATCATTAGAGTAGGTAGTGGTAGATTTGATGCAACTGGGACCTTTACCCATACACGACAGTTCTGATTGAAGTTATTGAGTGATCTATAGTGGTGTTGTGGTGACTTTGATAGATACGGTATAACGCAGATATTGCATTTAAAAACAATTTTATTTATAACTTTTTTTTATTTTTTATTTTTTATTTATGTAAAAGAATTCATTGTTTGGAGTAAATGAGCAGTAATATTAATAGTAATAACATAATAGTAATAAAAATTCATCCACTGGCAAGAGCGGTTCCTACTTCTTACAGTGACATCTCTGCAATCGGCAGTCTCGCGATCTCTAGATCTGCAGTCTCGCGATATCTCCATCGGCAGTCTCGCGGTCCCAGTTACCTGCACGATTGTAAGACTACACAAAACGTCAGTTCAGTTCAGGTGCGTGTATTCGTCGGATCTCAATACTCTCCACTTACAAATTACCCGTAATCTTCCTGGGGAGCCATTTGCTGTCTTGAGTTACGAGGCTGTAAAACGTGAGCCACCGCCAATGTCTGTAGTGAACACGATCCCGTTAGTGGAATACGCTGTCCAGATTAGGCGACAATTTGATCACATTCAGGAAATGCGAACACAGATTAGGGAATGCTATTCTCAGGCAGATTAGTGAAAACGGAAACTTTTGTCAAAGGATTCCTTCTTTTTTATACGAATAATATCTCGGTGAAAACTATGGATTGTAAATGGGATGATGATGATGATGATGATGATGGTGTTGATGATAAAGGAAACATTTCCATTTCGGACATTATAGCCAAGAGTGTCAAAATGCAAAATCCATTAAATATCTACAATGACATGATTCAGGCTGGTTTATTACGCTGAAAACAATTTAGTAAGTCTTGTTAACCCACACTGTCAAGTAATATTGTATTTGGTTTATTTTTACAGCGGTATTGTATGACATTGGTTTTTGAATGATCCAACAGGAAGAATTCAATTGAATTACTGTTTAACCCTCGCCCTGCTAGATTAGGCACAGATCTTTAGGGCGTCTCCGGTTGCCTCCAGCATGGAGAGAGTTAATTCAACGTGGGACAAATCAGTCAAGAATCTGTGCTGTTAACCTGTAGCCTGCTAAAGGCAACCAGAGCTGCCTGATAGAGTGCTGGTTGTAATTAATGCAGCATGGAAAGCGTTAACTAATAATACAGTGTCCCCTCGATATAACACGATTTGATACACCGCGGATTCGGATATAAGGCAGGGTCAGATGTGGATCCCATTTAAAATTTGTTAAATTTACCTGTACCTGTATAAGGCGGGTACTATAAGCTGGGGTGTATGTCATGGACCCCCAACTTGAGCGTTATATCGAGGGGACGCGGTACCTTGATGTTACACATCTACCGGGTTGTCTCATGACTGATTTTGACATTTATGTACCACATAACAACAGAAATAATCCGACCATAAAAGTTGTCCAAGAACCACGAACAAAGCCGGAATAATATTTATTTGTTTTCTTAATCGACGTACACAACGTTTCATCCTTATCGCTGTGACTGCCAAAGTAAATGGGATGCAACGTATTCATACGCAAGACTTTATCTCTGCTCTGATGTAAGTGTCTGTCATACATCGGCTCTTTTTACTAGCCGGGAAGATAGGAGATGCGCTTTGTGAAAGCGTTGCGTGCAATTTATAGCCACCTAATTGAGCTTCACTGGCAAGAACCTGCTGAGAAATCTGTATTACATCACTTTAAACATGGACTCTTTTTCTTAAATTTAGCTGTGTTGATACGTTGCTCGCTAGGTGCTGTAGTGTACTGACAGTTTAATTATCATTTTTCACACCGTAAAATTTACGTTTTTAAGTCTCGTTTTGACTTCATAGACTTCTGTTATTAATATTAGACAACTAAGAATACGTCACAAAAAATTGTTAACTTGTCTATTTGTTATCTAAATCTGTTTAAATACATGTACTTCATTATGTGGAGGTATTAGAAAACAAAAAACCCAGAAGTGTGTTTTAACAATACCTCAAATTTATGTTTCAGTAGCACAAATTTAGTTATGATTTTATGAATGTATTACTGTAATCCTTTTATCAATTATCAAACAATAGTAACGATACCACTACTACTGTTGCTACTACTACTAATAATAATAGTAATACATAGCTACTACTATTACTACTACTACTACTAATACTAATACTTCTACTACTACTACTAATAATAATAATAATAATAGTAATAATAGTAATACATAGCACTACATACACATTTGGTTATTTGTATATTAATCAAATAGGCTTAAACATCATCCCGTAACTTTTCAAGTAGGCCTAAACATCATCTCGTAACTTACCTACTGCTAATAATATGCCTCCAACAAGCCATGATACAAGTGAAAGAATCTTTAAAGTGGCTCTAAACCCAAATTTTAAAAAAATAAAATAAATATACTAAAAAACATATTTGTAAAACAGCTTCAAATACGTTCGCAAAGATATTGATATATACATAAAAGCCATCCATGAGAATTGCCAACAAAGAAACATTTATCGGGATAAACACGTGTGAACTGCCAAACTAGTATCGTGTTGAAAATATCGGTTTAAGTTACGCACACTCTCAGCCAACCAAAACACTGCTCCAGCTAACATAGACATCCAAAATATTCTTAAAAGTGCCAAGCCACTTACGTCTCTGTTACAATAATAAGCTCCTATTCCACGATTTCTTCACTTTTCGACAATTTCCTGCACTGGCATCAAACCATCTAGATCTCTTTTGGTTAGTAATTTTGCCTAATTGACGCCAAGAATATCGATCGAGAATCAAAATGCATCGGAAGACCTTTCATGTTTCACCAAACGAAAAAAAACCAATTATCAGTATGTGAACGCAAAATAAACGTCTTTTAAAACATACAGAATCAATTTCAGATTTAAATGAATTAAAAAAATATATCAAAAGGTATAAAAACTGCATTAATGTTTAAAAGTTCGGTATCAATATTTTAAGTTTGTGTGTCTTCTTCTGTAAGACTTCTGTAATGGCCGCCATGAAGGAACGCGATAATACATGGCCAGGAACACTTACAACTAGGAGAAATCAGTATTTTCTATGGTTTTCTCCTCAATAAACTTCCAACCATTACTATGATTAAAAAATCCCAAGTGAAACAGGCTTTTCAAATGATTTCTACCAACTAATTTGACATATTATTGATTTAATCGTTGGCATTCTTGATCGAATCTATGATAGTTTTTTCTTCACAATGATCAAAACTACCCAGTCCTTGTCAATCTTAGACTATTGTTAGGGATTTTATTTTGTAAAAATGTAAAAAAATAAATAATCTACAACCACAAAAGTAAAATAAAAAAAATAGAAAAAGAATTGTCTCTAAGTCTTTTACAAGAACTGAAAAGTACAGTGTCCCCTTGATATAAGGCTGTTCGATACAGAGCGGATTCGGATATAAGGCTGGGTCAGATGTGGATACCATTTTTATTTTTGTTATTTACTTGTACTATCCTATAAGGCTGGTACTATAAGGCTGGCGGTATGTCATGAACCCCAAATTCAGCGTTATATCGAGGGGACACTGTACCATCAATAATCTCCTACACAGTGCAATGCAGTCAATATTTTCCACAAGATTTAGGATTTTACTTATTCGGAGCAGTAGATTTTGAAATTATAGATTAATTCTTAATTCTGTGCTATCATCATTTGGATTATGATTCAAATTGTAATCTTCCAAATTCATATTACTTAAGGCGGCCTGTACACCTTCTGGATTTTTTAAATCAACATTTCCATCCTTTTTACCAAGCCCAGAAACTAAGGGACGAAATTGTTTGGTGGGAAGTTGTGCATTTATCTCAATCGCTTGCACACCCAAGGCTTCAAATAACAAGCCTCCTGCTGGGGTAAACTCACCCTTATCAACCGTAACCGTGCCAATACGGGCATCAAATGGCAGACGCACTTCAGTTCTTCCCAGCTTATCTTTACTTTGATCAACTTGTGATTTTGATTGCTTAATTTGGGCGCGAGTGGCGGCTTTGCGGCTGGCATAACTTGAAAGCTTGCCTTGAATATCCTGCACTTGCTGTCTTAGTGAAAGTACTTTCTGCTCTTCTTTATCGAGAGTTGAGCGCGCAATTAAACGTTTGTTCCACAAAGATTTAATACGGTTGAGCTCTTTCATCCCAACATTCAGGTTTTTTTGTGAAATATTGAGAGCGCGCTTGGTGCTTCTTTCTTCAGCCTCTAGCTGTTTTAAAGATGATTGGCTTCCAGCCAGCCCCGCTTTGCTTTGATTGAGGGTTAGCTTATAAGTGGTAGGTTCTATACGCAATACTACCGTGCCCTTTTTAAGGCTAGCACCTTTTTTTAAATTAGGGTGGATGTAACTAATCTTGCCACTCACTTCTGACTTTGCTTTAAGCACGGTGGCTGGTTCAACATTACCAAATGCCATAGCACGGGCGCGAAAGGGAATTTTCCGTGCAGTAATTACTTCTACTGCTTTTATAGGAAACTGTCTAATTTCATGCTTTACAAGCGGTTTGTTTTTGACCTTATTCATCACCAGTGCAATGTCTCCACCC
>JAUTBQ010167733.1:0-12032 GCA_032361185.1 Lepetodrilus ovalis | reverse complement strand
CCTTCCTAAAGATTACATCAATCCAAACGCTACCATTGTGGCCTATGGGAAAGTATTTGGTGGTGTAATACCTATAGCTCCAATAATACGCGCTCGAAGTCAGTCATAGTCATTACGACATCGTGACGTCGCGCTATAATCAGTATACACCACTGACCATCGTTGTCGACAGGGTCTCGCTGTTACCCCGGTATATAGTTATGGCATAAATAAATACTTACGTCATTCCTAGACCTTGGCATTGTGAACATATTTCTAGTATCATTTAATGATTATGCTCAAAGGATCTTCACTAATTCCCATATTAAATTCAAGCTTAAGCATGGAATCGTACTCAAGAAAGTTCGTAGTCTAGGGTCGTATTTTACCCCAGGATTACGACGCTTTCTTGAAATGGAGATAACGAATAGTTTTTTACTGCGAATTCATTCTCAAGCTCAGGTTTTATATAGTAATTTGTGAAAGAAAAGGTTCGAGTTGGTCATGAAATCGTACCCAAAAACGTGTATTAACCTCGGGACCCATTGAATGTAGAACTATTATAATTATTCTAGACATGGGTATTGTTTTTCGAAACTCTCATATCTACTACAAGACCATAAGCGATCTCTTATACATGGTGATCGTGCGCTATGATCTAGTAGTGAATACGAGAGCCTCGAGAGACGATACCCAGTGTGAAAATAGCTTTGCTCTTTCGATGTTTCCTTTTTTTATTAATATTTTCAATTCAGTTTGAGAGCCGCTTGCAAATGGTCTTTCACTTTCATCACGACTTCTCGGTTTATGGTAGGAGGAAACCCGCAACATCCGCGGTGCTGAATGTTGCAGTAAACCTACGAGCATCGGCTGGTATTGACAGACCAATGACAACTGCATTACCACGGAACAGACATTGATTCCGGACTTTCGGGGCTCTGTCATAGTTATTTAAAGTATTTAATGTGTATTATATGAAATGTACACATCTCATTAAATACAGTAACCACACGTGTTATCAAGAGTTCAACCAACACTTTTACATCGTAAAATGACGGTCAAGAATGCTTGATCGTTGGTTCAATTTCATTATTATTATTTTTATTTGTTATCGTGTCATACGCAAATACATAAAATGCATACAATAACACAACGAAGAACCATTCAATAGTATGTATATTTACACTGTCTACTTTACTGTCCATGATATTTAAGACTTCTGTTATTAAAATGTTTTAAATTATTTTACTTAATAATATAGTTTTGGTTTTCAAGATATTTTCCGTTACACTATCACACTAATCATTGACATTAATTAATGACAGGCTTAGCTAATTAATGAATAATGTTAAAATACATCATACTGATATTCACTAGTATTCGTTTTGCATAATTATATTTTCTTCGCGATATAGTCTAGTTCCGAAAACAAACAGCGTGTTTTTATTTCCGGTGACAAGCGAAAGAAGTCTGGCTCCTAATGGTTCGATCTGTGACGTCACAATGGACTTTTGCACATTTAGATTTTTGACCAGTTTATGTCACCGGATCTCATGTCTACTAACACTCACAACTGCGTAACATATACCACTCGTAAATATGAAATTGCGCATACATAAAGTTTTATCTAAAACAATTAAAACTAAAAATAATGTAGAACATTTTTTTTCCAACTTGAATTAGCTAGATCAACCTCGGGCTGCAGCACCACTCATTAATATTTATTTCTTTGGGTTACATATGAAAACGTATACTATAGACCAAATGGTACCTGATACCAATCAATGTCGTCTCTGCGTTAATAATGTATTTCAGCGTTAACAAGACACGTCAGCTTGACAACGAAACTGTATTCCGCTCATATTTTTTAGACTCTCATTAAAAGTTGATCCGAAATATATCTGTCCTCCGATATATTGGAAAGTGGCTACCGGCCAAAAGTATGAAGAGCGAAATACTAGTAATAGAAAATAATATTAATATATAAAATAATAATAATAATAATAATAATAATAATAATAATAATAATAGTAAATAATAATGTATATACAGCAGTGTCCCCTCAATATAATGCTGAAGTTGGGGTCCATGACATCTTCCCCCGCTTTATAGTACCGCCTTATACGATATTGCAGGGAAATAACAAAAATAAAAATGGGATCCACGTCTGACCCTGCTTTATATCCGAATCCGCGGTGTATCGGACCATGTTATATCGAAGGGGCTCTGTATATTTATATTGTGCCAAATGCATGCTCGAAAACTAGCTCTTGAAAATATGGTGACTACATATTGTAGTCCTTACCGGGTACACATTTCCTAGGTAGTAAACATGGGGACTTTCAAAGTAAATCACTTCTTAATGCATTCATTGACTTTCATGTGGCTAATGGCAACTGAAATGAACTCTCAGACTGGCAAGGTGATAGAAATCCATTTATTGACATATCAAATGTTTCTTTTACATTACTGATCCATGCTCAAATGACTTACAGAATATAAGGACACTTGTAAATGACAAAGTAGACTTTGCTAATTATTAATCTGAGTAAGAAAAATGATGTGTAATCATTTTCTTTCTACGAAGATGAAACCTGCTGAAACATGATACATGTACCTGTAAGCTTCCTAGGTTTTATAGTAATTAAATCAGATATTTTCCCACGTTAGATTGGCTAGAAAAATAAATCCTTGCTAAAGAAAATCCAATGAACCATGTTCAATATTATGTTACATTTGTAATTGTTTTCTTTTTACCAAGCTGAAATTTGATATCCATAAGCTCCTAAGTTGTTAAAACAATTCAATCCTATATGTTCACAACATATTTGTCCGAAAAATTATTTCTCGATAATAAAATTGTAATCTATGACAACGAAAATCCAATGATTATATTTGTCTCTTTGCTTTTAGATCTGCAATATGATTTCTACAAGAGAAAAATCAAAGATATCACATTTATTTTCTCATTAAGCATGATAATTTGATGATTGGAGGCCCTATTACTGAGATGACCATGCTCCATATTTACCAGCGTTTATATGATCAATATCAATTGGCACCAATAACAGTGCCATGAGTAGCTTCTTGGAGAAGATATTAAGGAATCAGAATGCCATTCATATACATTTGATACGGTTAATCGCACTCCTTGTTATACTTGACACATATTTTTTGTCATTTCCCCCAAATATTTACAAGCCGTGGTATAACTAAAGAATCTTGAAAGCAGCTATACTAAAATAAAACAATATTTTATTGGTTTGCTATTCTGTATCTGGAAATAATAAAAGCAAAATAATGTAGATCTACAGGTACAAGGTAGTTATTGTTCATTTTTGCGATGTACACAATATCATAGACACATTTACATTTTTGTAAATAAATAATAATCATGGAAATGATGAAAGCAAAATTCCCACTCAATAATTTAGTACGTGTATTAAGAAGCACTGTACTTACATGTACATAAAGAAAACAGAATCATATAATTGGTATCAGGACCTGGAAATGATTAAAGCTAAATTCCCACTCACCATTTTAGCAAAGTAAAGAATCAAACATTTTGTATTTACCCAGATTCCTTTCAGTAATAAAATGGCCTATAAATTAGTATGGAATATGGAAAGAAGTCTAAAAATTACAATAACTTCTATCCCCACTCTTTAGCAAATAGAAACCGCTCATTAATAGTAACTTTGGGCACAAATTCTTGACTAAAAGCAGCATTCTTCAAGTGGGAATGCAACAATTTCCGGGCAAATTACCACATTTGACAGCATTTAATCCCCAGTAAGACCCACAATGAGAAAAGAATGTTTCTTTCAAAATGCTTCAAGTGGGCAAGGAAAGGTTAACTCTAGATGTGCCGATAGATTGGCAAGTGTGTACAGGTACCATTTTACATTGTAGATGAGACTAAACAGACTTCGTCTTTCAACCAAGAGCTGCAGGACACACCTAACACGTTCTCAAGCCTAAATTGCTTTCGATCGAAAATACACGAACATCCAAACCCAGCCTATATATGTTAAGCTTAAAGTGCATTTGAAATGGAAGTTGTATACATTTCGGGAAATAATATTTGCAAAGTCGGCCCAGATTGTCGTTTGGCCCCGTTCCTTTCTGCTCTTCGGAGCAGCAGCTCGCCATATGTGTTTCTGGCGGTTTACCTACCAAAGGACCAGTAAATGTTAGGAGATCTCTCTAATGCAGTTGTGTAAATGAGGTGGGTGTTTTCTCTCCAAACACCCGTAATGTGGGTTGTGCTCTGTAGTACATTGTACGGGTCACGCGATCGAACCACAATTTTGTACCACATCACTGCTCCAGTGACTTAGATTCGAAAGCCGTGGTACATGTGGAACATTATTGAAGGGGTGCCATTAGTCCTTCTTAAAGATAGACCATTCCCCCCGCATTATAGTACCTGCCTTATACAATATTACAGGGAAAAAACGAGAGAAAAAAATGGGATCCACGCCTGACCCCGCGTTATATCCGAATCCGCAATGCATCGGACTGTGTTATATCAAGGGACAGTGTATTATATTTTAATGTAGTAAACTAAATCTGTAGGTACCAAATTGATATTATTCTAACATGTTACAGATATTATCAACAATCGTCTTGTTAAAAAAATAGAATGAAAAGAATGTTGAAAACTTAAAGAACACAAGATTCAAGAATCTATATCCACACACACACACACACACACACACACACACACACACACACACACACACACCCACAAAAAAAATCAATGCATTATTCATTCTTGGTCTGTTTTCTTTATTATCTTCAAAACATGTTTTAGCATTCTTTAGATGTTGGTAGTTTCCTGTCTAAGAATTTCCATCATCCATAGTAATGACGTTAAAGTGTAATACACTGCTCCCATCAAAGGAAATGTTAAAGTGTAAAACCGTAACAATTTCCACCAAGCTAGCTTATATCTTTAATCCATACGATAATATTCCAGTTTAGTCTGTTATGAAGTCTCAAACAACTTGGACAAGCACTAATCTGCCCTAATTGTCAATTATGGAGTATTTATGATATGACAACAGCAAAGGTTTTCGTAGTAAGTGCTCATTAACATTTTAACTTACAATCACGGAAGACAGAAACATATTGAAATGTGGACGATAAATTTGCATACAAGCAACAGGACGAGCATTAATACATCAACAGGATGAGCATCAATACATCAACAGGATTAGCATCAATACATAACTCATTAATGGGGGACGATCAATATGAAACACAACATAGTGGGTGGTTAATGGTAGCAAAATATGATCTTCAAAATGATTCTCATACAATAATTAATATATAAATATAAAATGAGCTCTTCAGTGTATAATTAAGGATGCAGATAGCTTGTTAAGTATGACATGCAGTGTATGAAATTTCCGCTGGCCCGGCCATTTCTCCCAATGCTAAAGGTATCCTAAGGGCCATTAGAAATTCATGTTTTTTTTGTAAACATTTGTTATTTGTATCATTATTCAGGCAAGTAATTTTCCAGCGGTAATTTTGAACATGATGTAACAAGATTTTGAAAGATAATATTTTGTAATCATGGAACACCTACTATAGTAGGCTCTGCCCAATTAGAAAGTTGTGTAATGATTCTCATTCTACGAATTCGGAGTAACGTTGCATACATTGGAGCAGTCATAAATTGTATACTATGTAGCATGCAGCAATCTCGACTGAAACTGACCAGTCTAGATTGACTTACTTTATTTTATTTTAATTATTTTAATGGGTTGTTTAGAGCAGCTGTCAAGAATCTTTCACTAATATCACGACTTGGCAGGAGGAAACCCACAAAATTTGAAGTGCTGAATGTTGCAGTAAACCAGCGAGCACCGGTTGATACCGACAGACCAAGGATGCTAACTGCACTGCAATGATATAAACAGCGCATCCTGTCACGATCACACCATAAAGGTAACTTTGGCGACCATTGATGCTGGACTCGCGGGTTCTCCGGATGGGATTTGAATCCAGGGCCTTTGGCTCTGAAGTCAAACATTCTACCATTGTGATACCACCCGCTGATCAGCTGTTAGCCTAGACGGCCAATCAGGTATTAGTGGCAACTACGTGAAGTCAAAACGTTTCATTTATATCATTTGACCCGAAGGCAAGTGATATGGGGCTTAACAATAACGCTGTCCTCCACAATAACTGTTCTGCTCAGTATTTCTTTGAATTTCGAGCAATTCATGGATATTTTGTGATACCAATTACTGACAGAAAGTGTCTGGTTTACAGAGATAACACTTTAATGAATGCTATGATGATAATAATGTCAAATTTATCTGTAAAAGAGTGACCACAAAAGATAGAAGTTAAAATATTTCTTTAGCGATCTAGCTTTCAAACTTCTAAATTGAACATGAATTATCACAATGCACATAAACCTTAATATTATCAGTTGAATTAGCTATATACAGCTTAAAAGCAAGTCTTTCATTAATTACTGTAGATCATAAAATGTTAATAAGCATCAAACGATTTTGACGAGTTGCTCTTAAACGTTACTTTTAATTTGCTAATATTTTTTAAAGGTTATTCCATCGATGTAGGCATATGGATGAGCTCGTTAACATTTTAAGACTCTTACAGGTCGATAATCCACCAGACGCTAAAGTTTAATAATGCTAACATCTTTATGATTTACAGTACAGTGTCCCCTCGATATAATGCTGAATTTGGGGTCCATGACACCCCACCACCCCCATCCCGCCCGCTGCCTTATACGATAGTATGGGATCCACATCTGACCCAGCCTCATATCCGAATCCGCTGTGTATCGAACAGTGTTATATCGAGGGGACACTGTATATGATGTTCAATGTCAATTCAATAAATATACAATTACACTGTACCACAGATGAATATTAATAATAATGATGATTTGTACAGTTAATTTGTCTAGCTGAATTATTGTCAATAGATCAATAACTAGGCCTATTAATGTGTAGGAGTAACCTTGTTTCATTAATAAACCTAAATAGCCCTTAAATACCTGGAAACAAGTCAATTGATATAGTGAGCCCACTCACAAACCATTTCGCACTGATTATATTCATATCGACAGTTAAACAGCATCTTCTAAGAAAATACCATTGCATTTTTACAGCTTTAAATAACTTCCAAACTATATTTTTCACCTAAAAATAGTATTAGATTGATAAAAGGTCAACGTAATATATGTAATTATGGCTCCATAGTAAAAGAGGTGACCTGGAAAAAGTATTGGCGAAACATTAGGAACGCATCTCAAGATTACCATTGTTCATATTGACAATTTTCTATTCTTAGAAGAATTGTCCATTACTTGTCAAGCATCCAACTGACATGCAGCAGCTATAGGCAACGTATTGGGTTCTGACCATGATCTATTTCCATTATTTCCATATTGACTTCCCAAACAATACCGTTCCAGCAATAGGTGATCCCCCCACTTCTTGAGAGTGTCAACTTCAGAAGGCTTTGACACTGTTTGAACCTATACAGCTGGAAGAGACATAAGGCTAATTATCGTCTTCAATGACGGTAATACATCTAAAGTCGAAATTCAACATCTCACAAATTCCTTATGATTTTTTTTAACTTCATCTGAGAAGTATTCTAAATGGACACCTTAATGACTGACAAAAGAAAATATTGTAAAAAACACAATTATTTTTTTTAAATTGTAACACGCGGTGCGATCTCAGGAGATAAATTCTCATTCGTCTCTGTGATCTGTGGGTAATGAAATACAACACCATCATTGCTTAATGCCAGTTTCATTTGCTCTCAATAAATTGCTCTTTGCTTTACAGGACCCACAAGGGAGGGTAGTCATCCCCCAACACTGAAATAATATCTCAGCATTCTTCAAACTCAGACAGATCGCCATCCCAAGACTGCAACAGTGTGTCAACACAAGTTGCCGTACATATCGGCTTAATTCTCATTGGTTGAAGTAATGGTGAGCGCTTGTTAATGGTTGTATTCACTAGTCACACAATTCTTAATGAAAACCCAGAATATGTTTACACACAACGATATCACGATAATTGAATAAACAAGCATAGAGGCTTTCTCTACAAGTGTATTTATCTGGAGCAAACTCTCCGAAAGTTAGAAAACTAGTTCTGCTTCTGAATATCCATTTACTGAGATGTTATGTTGATATCAAAATATGTGTAACTTACGATGACATGTGTACTGACAACGTCACCAATTGTCAACGTTGATTAAAGCAATTAATGCTAGTTTAACATACTTTGTATTCTCTAATATTGGCCAAAATTTTAATTTAGAACCTGTTGTTAATAGAATATCAATGGTACATGTAGGTCTTCTTTACCAAACATATAAAAGTAGCATTTCTAAATGTTAAAAGCATTATTTGACTCTATAATATCAAAAATGGAAACATATTTTTAGTCTGATCAATCTATAGCAACCAGAATGAACCTGAAAAGTAAGAAAACAATGAAGACAAAGATATAAAACGTTGATTCTGGAAACAGAATTCTGACATATGCTACCATTGCTGCACTTTTCTACAGGATATTGATGTATGCTATACAACAGTGTTCTACAAATTTCTGACACATGCTACCATTGCTGTGCTATGTTCTACATAATTCTGACATATGCTACCATTACTGCACTTTTCAGGATATTGATGTATGCTATACAACAGTGTTATACAAATTTCTGACACATGTTACCATTGTTGTGCTATGTTCTACATAATTCTGACAGATGCTACCCAACATCATATAATACAGAATTCTGACACATGCTACCATTGCTGCACTGTTCTACAGAATGTTGATGGATGCTACCCAACTATTTTATAAAATTCTGACATATGCTACCATTGCTGCAATATGTTCTACATAATTTTGATGAATGCTACCAACAGTCTTCTTAACAATTATGACAGATGCTACCCAACACCATATCATACAGAAGTCTGACAGATGCTACCACTGATGCTCTCCAACCCAGTGTTCGACAGAATTCTGACAATCGCTACCATTGCTGGGCTACGGTATGTTCTACATAATTCTGACAGATGCTACCTGACATCATATAATACAGAATTCTGACAATTGCTACCAATCACCATGTTGTACAGGACGAGGGAGATAACGTTAGCCAGTAATGCCAGCAAAGGAATCCTAATGGTACAGTGCAAGAGCCATTATCTACTCTCAAAAGCCCACTTGTTGATTTTCCGTGCAGCTGCAAAATGACTCTGGAGCTGATATTTGGGTGAACGGAAAAACCCCAGCTATATCCAAGCCGCATATGAGAGCATTACACACATGCATACACACACACACACACACACACACACACACACACACACACACACACACACACACGCATGCACTCACACACCCAGGCACGCAAGCACACACGTACACACCCATGCGCACACACAGCATTCTGTTCTATCCACAGGCCAAGTCTTTTTCTAACTCAATCTTGCATAGCTGCAAACCGCTATGGTCAAATAGAGGCTAAATAAGTTTGCATATATATGGTACATACAGAATAGAAAATATTAAATAACTTGTGCATTAATATCGATTTCATGGGGAGAAATATGATCAACATTTCCATGCAAGTCATCGCTTAATATACAGATCATATTAAGATAATTATATGCATGCAAAGATACACAATATGCATATTTCGAGATGGATTTAAGTAAACCCTGAATGATATGTCTCAAAATGTTGACATATTTTACAGACAATGGAAGTAGGGAAATAGTCATTTACTATGATTACATGAGAAGAAAATACTACTATGGAACTATGGTGTTAAAATTGTCAAGGAAGATGTTATTCTATACAGACAAAAGTGTTAAAGAACAAGAATAGTTCACAAAACAAAGCATGCTATCACAACATAACCATCAACATGTAATTTTCAAGACAGACATGGAGACATTAACAGATGCATGCCTGAGTATCTATGGCTTATACTAAGACAAACTGCAATATATTGTTGACAGGTTCATTCATAATCTTCAGTGACGAGAATTTATGATACTGTCCATTGTTCAAAGAAGTCAATCAATGCTATACTTTGCAATGCTGGGCCTCGGTGTGTTGGTTGTGATGAGGACATCACAGTCAAGCATGTTTTGCTTGATTGTGTGGACTTTTCAGACCAACGCACGAGGTTCTATTCATCGCCTAACCTTAAACATTTGTTTTCTCAGGTCGCTGGTCATAACATATTATCTTTTTTAAAAGAAATTGGTCTTTATGGAAGGTTTTAAATTACTTATCAAATTCATATTATATCACTTACATAATTTAGCCATTCATCTAACTATTGCATCATGTGCATAGTTTTAACTACTCTTTTTTGGCATGTTTTTCAATTTTAATCCCATATAGTTAAATAATTACATGTTTAATCGTCGCAGATGGGTGAAAGATTCCCGCAGCAACGTTAAACTCCATATTCGATCAGCCACCGATGGCAATAGCAAATGAAAAGGCAGATAGGCGTTACATGACATTCCAAAATGGCGGCGCAAATCTATTTCTATAGCAGATATATTATATATCTGCCTTTTCATTGGCTATTGCGTCATTAGTGGCTGAGCCGATGGCTCACAACTCCCGCACACGGTGAGACAACAGTCTGGCGAGGCAGAAAATATAAAACATGCTAGATACTTGGCTCACAGCCCGTTCACCGTGTGCGATAGGCTTACCGTCAGTTACAACCGGAAAAGTATGAACGCAATATCCTCAGGTCACGTGGACCAGTCAGCTTGTTGGATTCACTGTGGTTAATTTTGTTATAGATTGAAATGCTTCTTGTGCTTATTATAAAATATTATCTGTTACAGCGGTGCAGGAAATGCACAATTCAGCATATTTATCTGATGCGAGAGGTTACGGACTCAACATTATCGGCCATTGGTACGCCAAGTTCGAACTGAGAGGCTGCAAAAACATACTCCTCGGACTTTTCAAAGATTCACTCAGATCTACGGGGTATCAAATACAACTAAATTTAGAAGTAGGTGGGTCCTATAAAACAAGGTTGTTGAGGGTTATAGATCGGAATACAGCAGATCTTAAGGCAGAGGTTGATCAAGCAGCGACGTACTTCACGTGTGGAGGCACCACATATCAGTGGTTCTGGTACAGCTGGGACAATTGCACTATCCGTCTGGGGAGGGGGCAGATTGTAGGACAGCAAGAAGTGATCAGCTGGGTGGAAACAGAGAAAATCGTCGATCTCAAGTTTCCAACTGTCGGTGCCAACGATGGAGCTACGACAGTACATTTCAGAATAGGTAAGTACCGCGATGTAGGTAGGGGCATCCTCGCACCATAGCCTTAGGAGTACCGGCTATTAGCCCTTTCGTGTTAACCGCGGAACTGCTGTCAGCACCTGTTCGTGAACGCCTCTGGGTGTATCACGTGACATGACATCATAGTGCTCTCTTTGCCGATAGCCAGTGCACTGCAATGAGAGTGCTATTGTTTCTTAGTGGATAAGAGCTTTGTGAAAGGATAATAAAAATAAAATGAAAGGATATTGTACCCAGTATTGTTCCCTTGGTTGGTCGCTTGGATGGATCAGATTCGGTGATAGTTTGCAATACTGAAATGTTACCCTTGATCTGTGGAACTGTACGCTTATCAATGCATACATTTTATACCCATTCATATATTTTAAAAGGCGAGGATAGGCCTCGGTGCATTGGTTGTGACGAGGACATCACAGCCAAGCATATTTTGCTTGATTGGGTGGACTTTTCAGGCCACCGCCCGAGCTTCTGTTCATCGACACACCTAAACATTTGTTTATGCAGGTACCTGGTCGTAAACCTTTATCGTTATAAAAATTGATGATTGAATTATTGCTTTACGTCGCAGCGGGAATATCTCGCCCATAGGCGACGACAACAAACTGACCTAAATACAAGGACTAATTACCAATAGATAGGAAGAAAATGAAAGAAGCATGAAAAACCATGCCAACAAAAGTAAAAC
>JAUTBQ010167722.1:0-12034 GCA_032361185.1 Lepetodrilus ovalis | reverse complement strand
AAGGCTGGTACTATAAGGCTGGGGGTATGTCATGGACCCCAAATACAGCCTTATATAGAGGGGACACTGTACTATAACTTGATGAACGATTGAACCGATGATACGGTTGTTTCGCTTACCGGTCAAATTTTAACAAAAACAGAAGTCTCCAGATAACTGGGTCTAACTATACTTGCTTACCTTAAGTTACCCTCTCCCTGCTGCAGGCAACCGGACATGCCATAAAGAGCAGTGTATGTGACTAATCCAGCAGGGAGAGGGTTAATGGTACATGTACTACGACATGTATTATTGTCACATTCAGCTATTACTGCACATCATACTTAAACCGTATAAGCATTTACACATAAGACCTGTGTGGCCAATATCCTATTTGAGGCTGCCATTTGGTACTGGTATTTTACTATTAATGTCTGTGAAATACTTTTAAAGACATGTAAAACTTATACGAAGTACCTCTAGTACACCTGTTTTTCAGAAAATGGCCTCATTTCGATACCATTAGAACATCATGATCCTTATTCCCAATATATTTAGCTTTGTGTATACCCAAGTAATACCAGATTTGAGCAATGGTTTTTAAGCAATTATTAGACAAAAACTACAATATTAATTCTAACGGTTCCACAACCTAACATGACCAAATTTGATGATGTTTAGACATGTTTTTGACAATAGGGTTTACACGACAGAAAAAAAAAGAAAACATGTTTTTGATTTGTTTCCAAGTTATATGTGATGTATATTACATGTAATTCATACGTGCCATCAGTCTTGTAATCATGCATGATGTTATATATATATATATATATTATTATATATATAATAAATGTGGAATAAACATTGTTTTAGGTACTATTATTGTGTTGTTTTTGTGAAATCGCATAGCATTATTTGCTTTGCTCAATTCATGGCTGCGTATTAAGTCACAGCTTTACGCTTTTAAGCGTAAACGTTATAGCCATATTTTCGATGTGATCTTGCACTGTCTGTAGAGTGGCAATACAGCTATCATCCTTGGTCTGTCAGTACCAACCGTTGCTCACAGTTTTGCTTCAACATTCAGCACTACAGATGTTGCAGGTTTCGTTCGTCGGTACCAGCGGTGCTATCTATGGTGGATTAAGCTTGGGCTAGGCATGACAATTTTCCATGGAAATATGCCGATTTATTTGCAATGGACGGCAAACGAATAGCCCCAATGTGTGGTAGTTTTAGTAGGTATAGCTTTCTCCATTTTCCATATTGGTACCGGGTCCATACATATTCCTAAAACAATATTGTCTTCAATGACAGGAACGAATCCATTTCCTAGACAACCAACAAATATATATATATATATATGTCGATACATTTATTTTAGAAGAAATATATACAAATCACGGATTTGAGACAAAGACGTATATAGAATTGATCGTTTTATTTAAAACAATCGCACATATTCTTTAGTGGCGTCACAGCACTGGCTTTCCCAAAGCATGATTAGATGACAGAAAGGTGGTTAGCAGGCAAATGCAAAGCATGAAATTAAAGCACACAATCGTTCACTCGTTCATCGCGTACATCATTACAACATACTATTTTTGCTTTCACCAATATCTTCATTCACACTGATTTGAGTAGCTACTAGGAAATATGAGACATCTTTCTACTAGTATTATAGTGGTCTTGTAGCCGAGTTGGCTGTGGTACCGAATTACTCAGAGAACCAAGGATGGTACTGGAGAAACTATTAGGAAAAACAAGAAGATTACAGAACTAAAGCAGAGTTAGAACAAAGAAATTGTCGAAATCTAGGCAGCCCCATTTGATAGAACAACAATGGCCCGATGAAAATCGTCTAAAATAAATTTTGTGCAAGAGTTACGACCCTCATAGTGCCAAGGTCGTTATGACCCTCATAGTGCCAAGGTCATTCTGTGGAATGGGACCCATGGTTGCTGTGTTCAGGCTGCACTACATATACTACATTTACTATGCTACTTTTCCTAGTGAGTGATTATGGAGTTTAACATTGCTGCGGGAATATTTCACCCATTTGCGACGATACTTTTCCTACAAATAATACGTGGTGGAGACCAGTACGAAAAATAGTTCATACATATCATATGTATTACTGGCTGAACAGCATCTATAGCACTACAATGTATCAAAAAGTAGTGCAGCTTGAACACGCCTCTCAGGAGTAGTAGTATCAGTAAAGATAATAATCAGCCTCGGTATCTAAAAAAACAACCCCACATAAGATTCCGCGCTTTTACATGTAAGTACTGTCAAATATCACACGATCTCTGGACCGTTTTAAATGTTAGCTGTGTTTGTGATGTCTCAGAGATGATCAGCTGTACAGCCAGGAATGCACGGATACTCCCCAGGGAGTGGAGCATGTCTACACTGCCATTGCACAACTGTGACCTGAAAAGAAAAGTGGTCCATGTCATATGGTTATATTGGTAACAATTCAGGTCGGTCAAAGGGATGCAATATATGGAACAAGATGTTACTGAATAAAATTATGCACTTTTTTATCCTCCTCACTGCAACTGTCAAATTTGAAATGCCATATTTTAGAAATATGATTTATTTTTATTTATTAATCCAGCAGGGACATTATGAACCAAATGTGAACACGTACTGTTTGTTCATGCTTCTAGTAAGATCGAATGGCTGGTACAACGGTAGGACAATCTTTCTTATCTAGCGTGCCATCAATCACAGGGCGGTAGACTAGATCAACCTGAAAACACAAAACAAGACATTAAAATAGATATATACAAAAGAAGGATATAATAATAGGAGATCAAGTATTCGGATCATATCTATGCAACACAAAATATGCACATATATCTTTAGGTTCACTTTGATATTTCCAATGACAGTACAGTGATAAATAGGAAATGTATTCAATGTTGGAACACCATGCATTTTGAAAGGCATATTAATTCTATGTAACAAGACATCATGTGAAGAGAATAGAATCCATATAAAATAAATGTTGCATTAGAAACCATGGGAGATGACTCCAAATAAAAGGGGATATAACCCTCCTCAGTAATTATTTTTTGGTTTGTTGTGGCATTTCTTTTCACAAAGCTGGCTAGATTTAGCATGTGCCACTTAGGCTAGGTGTTTGTATTTGACTAGCTACACGTCAAAGTTCTAGCCGAAGTGCATTGTATATCATGACCGCTCCATCTCAGCTAGATACCTGTTCATCTTGGCTGGCCAGAAACCATGGACTGAACCAGGTTGTTTTATTTACACCCTCACCGTCATGTAACATCCTTTAAATGGGCTGACCACTTTCTGACAAATTGAGTAGTCCTATTGGTAACCTCAAGATTTACCTTCCCAGTAGCTGCATCGACAGAAGCCAGGGTGTGTTTTCTCCAATGCTCTTCAAAGGGGCGTTTCTTCTGGCCTTCGATAGGCTTGCTGTAGTCATACTCATCAATCCTGTCCTGTGTAATAAAACAGTCGGTGTCTATGAATTATTTCCAAAACACATCCATAATACATAGAGTGAGAAGTCCACAAATCCTTCTCTGAAAATTAATTCAATCATTTAAAAGAAATTATATCATTGCAGAGGAGGATGAGAGAAGGCATGAGAATATCCACTACTTCAAAGTCAAGGGAGACAACTTTTAGATTTCGCTTATGACACTGGCTGGAATTACATTTAGGAGTCGGCATTTTGAACTTGCTGCTGCAGAAAATGCTAGCTGAGTTGGAATGATATTACCAGATTTTCAAGTTCCAAAGTTCTCAAAATATTTCATTGATTAATTGAAATAGTGTTTTACATCATATTTAGGATATTTCACCCAGACGCGTAGACTCTCAATATATCTTTTTAAAAGAAATTAATAATAATAATAGTAATAATTCAAGGGAGGTAATTCATGATGTCCTTGTGACCAAGATGGCCGTTCCACACAGCCTCACCTTGAAGTCCTCTCTGGCGTGAGCACCTCGGCTCTCCTTCCTGTTCTCGGCGCCGACGATGGTCTGCATGGCGTTGATCATGAGGTTCTGCAACTCCAGTGTCTCCACCAGGTCTGAGTTCCATATCATGCCCCGGTCGGTCACCTACGCAACAGTACGTGTGTTAAAAGTAAGATTTTCGCCAATTTTTCAACTTCTTACATGCTACAGTCAGACCCTGTTATACCGGATGCTTCCGTTTTTGCTAAAATTTGACCGGTTTAACCCTCTCCTTGCTGAAGGCAACCGGAGATGACCTAAAGAGCTGTGTCTGGACCTAATCCAGCAGGGAGAGGGTTAAGTGAAGTAATCGGATCATTGGATCAATCATTCATCAAGTTAAATTCCAACCTTGATATAACACAGTTCGATGCACCGCGGATTCGGATATAACGCGGAGTCAGATGTGGATCTCATTTTTATTTTCGTTATTTCCCTGTAATATTGTATAAGGCAGGTACTGTATCGCGGGGGCTATGTCATGGACCCGAACTTCAGCGTTATATCGAGGGGACACTGTAGTAGGAAATCCGGATTGGTTACAATTTCACTGGGAAGAGGATAAACCGTTATAACAGAGTCCGTTATAACTGGGTCTGACTGTATATGGGCAATTGGAGATGGCGGCACTACAGAACGGTAACTAATCTAGTATTTAGAAAACATAACTTTGTAGTGGTATCATAAATTAATCGGAATTATAATTAGCTCGATCACTACAGAATATGTTTGGATTGACAGACTTCATGTTGAAAATACAATTGTGGAATTAATGCAGACAGGCTGTTTGTAGTAATGTATGCACACCATATCTTAATTATTAATTGATCGTATACATGAACATGCTTCAAATGAATAAATTTAGTATGTCTACATGCATGGACATCACAATGACCTACTTCTTCTGTACTCGTGTTGTATCCTAGTAGTTAGTTATGAAGATCTGATTCTTTTTATTTTCAGACATTTATTCATTGTTAAAACCTGTGAAAAATCACGTTTATTTCAGAATTATATCATCATACATTGTATAATAAACTCTTACATATTATAATCGTGATCCATTTTAGATAAAGAGAATAGGACCTGGTGAAACAATTTGCAAGATTTTTAATATATGCAATCATTTTTATTTGTCTTTCAAACGACAGCATCAAATTGAGCTACCCAATTTGTTTGGGGATTAAATTGAGTTATTTTTGTGTGGCTTGATTGAATTAGTGTTTTCCGTTGTAGCAGGATACTACTATTCAGGGATACTAGTGGAAATTAGGCAAGAAAATTGAAAAGTTACCTTAATGTCATCCAGCTGTTTGTAGACCTCTGCCATCTTTACACAACCTTCTTTGAGAGTGGGTCCATCTCGGAATACACTGGCATACTTTTGCATAGTCTGAGAAAGAAAAGTCGAACATACTTCAGGCATGGCAACCAACATAAATCAGCCGATTTCCATAAATCCCCTGAAAAATTGCCACGCCAGTAAAGAACAGCAACTGTGCCTAACCCAACAGTGAGATTACTTTGGCATTTCTCGGCCTGAGCTGCCTTGCCTCTCCCAAAAATGCTGCATCTATGCATTTTTCATATTTTGACATTTAATCAATATATACGTACATGATTGTAAATAATTTACTAGTAAATAGTAGATCCCACTATATATTATGAAAAAATTGTTTCTCTTAATTTCCGATACTAGCACAGTCGCTTTTTGCTAAAACTACTGGTTGAATGCTACCGTCATTAAATGTAATAGTTTCAGTCATCTATTAGACTGAGCAATTAATATAATCATTAAAAATATCCAATACAAACTTGCCTTACCCTACCGCTACCCCACCCAAGAACAACACAAAAACATAAATAAGTAAATAAATAAATACATAAAAAAAACCACATGAAATATTAATTTTCTTATTTATTTATATTTATAAATAAATATGCAATTAAATAAATACATGAAATGTAATAAATAAATAAGAATGAATGAGTGCTTTACGTCGCAATGGGAATATTTCATCCATAGTCAATGACAAATAAATAAGTAAATTAATAAATAAATATGTAATTAAATAAATAAATTAGGAAATAAACAGATAAAGCAATCAATCAATCTATCAATCAATCAATCAATATAAATATATAATTAAATAAAAATAAAAATATATATAAAATAAAATAAAATATAAAATCTGCTACATTTACTTGCTGAACATCCCCGATCACCACTAACCTTCTGCATCTTCAGCCTGAGGTCGGCGGTGGAGATGCTGCCGTTGGCGTACCGCAGCTTGTCCAGGTTGGCCACAGACTCCTCCCCGGCGCTGGGGCTGATGGGTGGCAGCTTGTCGCCCGGCTTGTTCTGCGCGATGATGGTGTTGGCGCAGGCTCGGCCGAACACCACGATGTCCAGCAGCGAGTTGGCGCCCAGACGGTTGGCGCCGTGCACAGAGGCACAGGCGGATTCGCCGGCCGCGTACAGACCGGGAATGACGCGGTCCCCGTCTTTCTTGGTGTACGTGATTGCCTACAAGCAAATTTGAGCTAAATTGTCTCTAAATGACAGATTAATTAATTAAATTGCAAGGTGCGAACTCTGATTCGGTCAAGTGTTAAAACTATCGTGTTACTACACATGTATTTGGAAAATCAGCACAATAAATCTGAAGAATGTAATAAGTGATAATAAGTCCTAATTTCCATATACATCAAGTTACAGAAGATATTTTACTAACAAATTTCCATTGGTCGTACATCTAACACTAAATCAGACAAATTGACGCCTCCCCCCAAACTCCCGATAGCTGCCTCTGGCCTACTGACCTGTCCCAGGTAGTTGGTGGGTATGCCGCCCATGTTGTAGTGGACGGTGGGCAGTACTGGGATGGGCTCGCGGGTCACGTCCACTCCGGCGAAGATCATGGCGGTCTCGGAGATGCCGGGCAGACGCTCGTGGAGCACCTCCGGGGGAAGATGGTGGAGCTGCAGGAAGACGTGGTCCTTCTCGGGACCGACACCTCTGGAGGACGAGGAACAGTGCAGTCCATTGAGAACAAATTTCATCACACATATTCTTCTTTTAATTTCTTCATAAATTAATCAAATTTTTAATTTTAAAAACGTTTTTATTTTTTATTAAGTTAGGGCTTATACAATGTATTTGTTTTTCAAATCAACAATATCAATGCTCCCTGACAATTTGAAAATACATAAAAACTAATACATGCCATGAGCATGCAGAGACATATTTTTTTCCAGGAATAATTCCAACACCATAATAACCTCCCTTGGATATAATCACAATAAATAAATTGGCTCCAAGATGTTAGTCACCCGATATAAACATTCCCATAATAATTGATTGAATTATTGCGGGAATATCTCACCAATAGGCGACGACTCCTATAATAATAGTATTACTATAGTTAAATTGGCCCCCAACAGTCACCCTAATAAGCATACATGACGTAACTTCCCAAAAATCATCCCTGGGGTGACCCGTAACAAGATTTCACGGGGCGACCATAAATTTACTAATGCAACCAGCATCCATATGATAAACCTTAACTACTAGAGTACTAGGGATGACCTAACAAGCAGTCCACATGGGTCACCCCAACAAGCATCCCTGGAAATGTACTCTAACAAGTAGTCACTGGGACCCACCCCCTAAAAAGCTCCCTGGGGAGTGACCGGAGCTGCTCACCTGCCCTCGCGGATCTCGATGGTCATGGACCTGGACACGACGTCACGAGAGGCCAGATCTTTGGCGTTGGGGGCGTATCTCTCCATGAATCGTTCCCCCTTGCCATTGACCAGGTAGCCGCCCTCGCCCCGAGAACCCTCTGTGATCAGGCAGCCTGCACCATAGATACCTGGGAGAACACAAGACCGCTTTAGGGTTAACTTCCATCTCCAGAACCTCCATGAAAAACATTTCAATGAATACATGAAATAAATAAAAAAATATATATATACGAATAATTGTAGAGATAGATAGACAATCTTTATTATCCACAACGAGGGGAAATTTATATGCAAGAGCCGTAATTCCATATACATAGGAACAGGCCACTGGTGATTATTTCATTGATATGTTGCTTAAAAATTTAATTTAAAAAAATTATAATGGGGTTTATAGTCGTTTTCTAGATGCTTTCACCAACATCACGACTTGTCAATTTAGGGCAGGAGGAAACCAGCAACATCCGTAGCGGTGAATGTTGCAGTAAACCTTCGATCACCGGCTGGTACTGACAGATCAAGGAGCTTAACAAGGTCTTCAACTGTCAACACGTGACTTGTTGACCGAGTAATTCAGAGTCTAGTGTCAATTTCCACCATATTTCGTCATGAATTTGGTATTACCATTAAATGTGGCACCGTTGAGCTCTTCCTATCCCCAATGCCTCCTGCTGCCCCCACCCCACTCTTGATCCCTCCCACCACTTCAGCTCCTCCCCAACCCCTCCTGCTGCACCCTCCCCACTCCTGATCTCTCCCACCTCTTCAGCTCCTCACCTGGTGACAGCATCAATGTCATAACTTCAGAGATAGCAGGGCTCGACATTAACTTTTTGAGGCACCTGTCCCTGTGCCTTATCGGATAGGTAACTGTAGGTAAAAGGGTTGTTGATCTGGAATAATTCACCTGTCCACCTGTGAATCATACCTCTCCCGGATAGGCGGACAATCCTTACTGTCGAGCCCTGGAAAGGCAACTTTAATGTCTCCGAGAACTCACCTGTAGGGTGGAACTGTACAAACTCCATGTCCTCGTTAGCCAGACCGGCTCTGTTCATCATGGCCGTGCCGTCGCCTGTGCAGGTGTGAGCCGAGGTGCAGGAGAAGTACGTCCGCCCATAGCCTCTGAAACATGATGGGGGAGCAGATGCAGACACAACCAACAGGATGTACATTCTCAGAGGTCAGGGGTCGCCCCTCCATGAGGTCAAAGAACAAGGAGAGATCTCTAGCTCCTAAGAGCGGGTGAACTAGAATAACATTTTGCAATGGTGAGACTAAGAAAATTAATTTCCAATGACAAAATAACTGGGAACCCGTTTCAAAACTGCCAAATAGTACACAAAGTTGTGAAACGAGAATAACATTTTGCAGTGGGGAGGATAAAAACATTAATTTCCAATGACAAAATAACTGGGAACCCGTTTCAAAACTGCCAAATAGTACACAAAGTTGTGAAACGATAATAACATTTTGCAGTGGCGAGGATAAAAACATTAATTTCTAATGACAAAATAACTGGGAACCTGTTTCCAAACTACCATAGAACACCCAAATAGTACACAAAAATAATCCAATTTTTAAGTTTCGACAGCAATACCTTTCATAATTCTGCTTTGTGGAATGGAATATCAAACATAAGTAGTAATTAGTGATTAGTAATTACCCTGTTGCGATGACTGTGTTCTTGGCAAAGAACCTATGAATGGTTCCATCTTCCAGACTAAGGGCAGTAACTCCGCGACATTCTCCCTTCTCCATGATGAGGTCCATGGCGAAGTACTCGATGAAATATTTTGTGTCGTACTTCAAAGACTGCAATGTGACGAGCATGACCATATTAGGAAACAAACGTTAATGATGGTCCGATACATTCCATGCATGGATGCTCAGTTCACAGGTCAATGGTGCTATCCACTATGTTTGCGGAGAGTGAATCTTATCTGCTGTTGGATTCACGTGATGTGAAGACAAACTTGTAAGTTTACAATCTCATATGCAATCGGACAATTTTGTTATACAATCTTTCATTTATGCTATACAACCTGACATTTTTGCTACATAAAATCTGACATTTTTGCTATATACAACATTTTTGCTATATACAATCTGACATTTTTGCTATATTATCTGACATTTTGTTATGCAATGTGACATTTTTATTAAACACAATCTGACCACATTGAATAATTAGCTAGAAATGTATTGTGATCACACAATTAAATGCATCAATAAATTTAACACACAACTTATTAAAATGATCACTATATATCCCTAAACAAATACAGAATTTATTACCACACCAATTTTAAGGATGTCCCTATTTTCCGAAAAATTAATAATTTGCACGTCGGCATAAGTACGGTGACGTACCCGACCATATAAGGTGTGAAGCAGTGAGTGTCCAGTTCTGTCTGCGACGGCGCAGCATCGATGTGCCTGACCTCCCTTGCCGTACTTCAGACTCTGACCGCCAAATGCCCGCTGGTAGATCTTGCCGTTCTCCAAGCGACTGAATGGCATACCGTAATTCTCCAACTACAAAGTACGGTAAGAAGAATTTTATTTTTTATTAAATTTTTTTTTAGGTTTCTAAATTACATATCAACTCACCTTTTGTAATTCTCAAACTGTTGTGTGAGATTTTATTTATTTTAAAAATATGTCTAATTATTCCATTGCATTTATCAATGACAAATTTTTCATGAAAAAATTCATTTTCAATCACAGTGAGTGAGTGATTATGGAGATTAACGTTGCTGCAGGAATCTTTCACCCACTTTTGACGATTTCAACCAGAAAAGCTTCTCTACTAAAGTTAAAACATTTTTAGTGCCCACCATATGCTATTGTTCTGACCTACCTCAATGACGGTCTTGGGTGCCTCTTCACACATGTAATGAATGGCATCCTGGTCTCCCAGCCAATCAGATCCCTTCACTGTGTCGTAGAAGTGCCACCGCCAATCATCAGGCTCCATGTGTCCCATGGCAGCATTGATACCTCCCTGTAGCCAATCAAAAACATTGTATGACTTATCTCCTAATATACATTTATTAGCGAGTTAACAACGACAGACCCTACATTGGAAAACAAAACAAAACAAACAAAAACCAAGAAACAAAAAAGTTCAGTATTCATGGCTCCAATTATCGTGCCTTTCGAACATCAAACTGCTAGAATGAATTCACCCCAATATGGATCAACAAAAGGGATATCGGCGATAGAAAATTGAAATCTGTGATTGTATGCCATTAAATAAAAAATCAAATTGAAATCTGTGATTGTATGCCATTAAATAAAAAATCAACAACAACAAGTGTGTCCAGCGAAAAATCTAACCTGAGCTGCGACTGTGTGAGACCTAGTAGGGAACAGCTTGGTTATGCAGGCTGTCTTGAAGCCTTCGTTGGCCAATCCGAAGGCTGCTCGTAGCCCAGCTCCACCTGCTCCAACGACAACAGCGTCATACTGGTGGTCGATCACAGGGTAGTCACGCGAGATCTGATGCACAACAAAACATAATTAATATCAAAATCTATCTAAACAAACGTCATAAAATTTAACATTTTGGAAAATCAAATCAGTGGAAAGCATTCAGGAATAAATGTATTCTGTTGATGGCTTATTGCTATTAGAAATTATGTTAGGTCAGTGAAAGAAATTTCAGAAAATAAATGTAGATGGGTGGGGGTCAGGGGGATCATTCTCCATATGTTCAATGTTAATGGTGGTAAAATTTGTAATTTCCAGGTCCTACAGATAGCTTTAACATTGCAGATTTTCAAATAACCCCCCAGGACTCTCTCTATTTCAAGAGCTACCATACCATATTTCTTCTATTAGTTCGAACAGGAGAAAATAATGTTATTTCTAGCCTGTTCGAATTATTAGAAATATTCAAAAATTGAAAATGGTCGGTGTTCAAATGATTACAGAATAAAAGTACTAAATATGGTTGTTTCTGTTACGATAAACATCATTTGACAAGCGTTATCTTACCTTGGATGAACTTGGCGATTTGGCATTTGTGTTATTGCCGTGAACACGGAAATGAAAATCCCTGTTTGTGCATCCAAGAGGTCTGGCTAGATTGCTTAACTGTTCAAAATAAACATATGATTATACAAATATTTAATAAGAATTTGCACATGAAAATTGTTTTTATAACATTTTTCACATAAAAAATACATGAAAAAATATTGTTTGTGCTTTTCTAAGTAAAGAAAGTAATAAGCACAGATAATTATTAGTACTAGACTACTAAAAATAATAATTAATAAAACAATTTGTTCCATTACCA
>JAUTBQ010167710.1:0-26596 GCA_032361185.1 Lepetodrilus ovalis | reverse complement strand
GCTCTAAAGATGACTTTTCGTGGCTGCGCTCGTTATGATGATCAATGTCGATGGCTTGGGGTGGCATTTTGGCTTTATGAGTAAGCTCAATCCCTACAATTTGAACATCTCTGTCGTCCAATTGAAGTTCAATGATTTCTTCTAAATAATCATCCCAACTGGCTCCCCATGCTAAGTTTTTATCCAAAAAATCTTGACCACGCACATAACTGTTTTCTTCGAGAAGTGTCCGTATCGTGAGCATCTCAAGGTCACGACCACCCAATAGAAAAAAATAAGGCATTTTAGGCATATTATAATAGGGTATTTAGAAGTCTGGCCTCAGCCAAACAGTATGTTATCTCGACAAATAAATTGGAATAGAATTGATAGCTATCCGCAAATATAAAAAACAAAAAGGATAAAAAATAATAATTTAGGATAAAAAATAATGAGTAAGCGGCTCATTCTCAGTGTGTTATATGGCGTAAAAACATTGTTATAGGTATAACTTGTTGATTTAGTATTAATTATACATACCAAAAAGCAGGAAGTGACAAGATAACCTTTTGGGCTCCGTTTTGAGCCACGCAAAAAATGGAGCAAAAAACTATATTGCCGGATTGTAAGCTGAATTTGCATAAAAGGCACCCATATTGTTATTCATTAAATAAGTATACAACAAAATGAAATCGACGAAGGAGATTCACGAATGCCGCAAGGGAATAGGAGTGGTTGAGCCTAAATGCAGTCACAGGTGGTATTTCTACCTTCGAAGTCCAAATTTTTACTAATTTTGCATAAGCAATACCTATAATATATGCAGTTTAGCACAGTTTGGAAAGACTTTTTGGCCTTTTTGAAGGACATTTTCAACATCTACCACGATACGGATTGGAAAGGGGCGACCGACGATATAAAGGCTGGAATCCACTATCGGGGCGCCAATTTATGGACGCTGATTTTTGCGATACTAATTGCGTCTGTGGGGCTCAATGTCAACTCTACGGCCGTGGTTATAGGGGCGATGTTGATTTCTCCGCTGATGGGTCCGATATTGGGTATTGGCTTGGCGTTGGGGACCAATGATATTGGTTTTTTTAAAGATGCCGGGCGCAATCTGCTGATAGCTTTGGTGATTTCGGTGTTGACATCTGCGTTGTATTTTTTATTGACGCCATTGCACGAAGCACAGTCTGAGTTGTTGGCTAGGACGCAGCCGACTATTTTTGATGTGTTGATAGCTACTTTTGGTGGGATTATCGGGATAGTGGTGAGTACTCGAGAAGGCTATTCAAATGCCATTCCGGGGGTGGCGATAGCGACGGCGTTGATGCCTCCATTGTGCACGGCAGGTTATGGGTTGGCGACTGCCAATTGGGAGTACTTTTTTGGGGCGATTTATCTATTTTTCATCAATGGGATCTTTATTGCTTTGGCGACGATGGTGATTGTCCGTTATTTGAGATTTCCCAAGCGTTCTTATTTGGACGAGAGTGCTCAGAAACGGGCCAAATATGCGATCTTTGGTCTAGTGATTGTGACGGTGATTCCTAGCCTTTATGTGTTGAGTAATGTGCTCAAGGAAGCTTCTTTTAAGCGGAATGCAGAGATTTTTCTCAATAAAGCCTTCGTGAGTGACAAGAATACGGTCATCAAAAAAGAGTCCTTCTTTAACCAAGATAGCTCTGTGATTGAAGTGACACTACTAGGTGAGCGGATGAGCGAAGAGCAGATTGATGCTTTGCAGCAAAAATTGCCTAGCTATGGTTTTGAGTCTTCTACTAAGCTGATTGTCAAGCAATTCAATGAAGATTTGAATGATGAGCTGGCGGATATGAACAAGAATTTGCATACCCAAATATTACAGGATTTATACTTGCGCAATGATACCTTACTGAAAACAAAGAATCAACGAATTCGGTTTTTAGAAGATCAGATTGTGGAGCTCTCTAGGTCGAAAAATAAGCCGGTCAATCAGGTCTACCAAGAGCTGACCATTCAGTATCCGGAGATTACGGAGTTTGCCTTCGATGTCATGATAAAGGCTAACGGTCGGGGAGCCGATACCATCCCAATGGCTATGATTCGAACCAAAAAACGGCTTGCCAAATCTAAAAAAGCAAAGATTACCAAATTCTTAAAAACCCGTTTTCAGTTGGATACAATCCAGGTGGTGGTTTATTAGAAAAAGGGCAAGAAAAAGGACTCTGGTCTTCGGTACTTGGCGCCGTGATAGGTTACAGTTAAATAATTGCTGATACGCAAAGTAGGATTTTGGGGAGAAACAATACTTTGGCGAAAAATAGATCCAGGGCTTCACCGTTTCTTAACGATTTTTTTTTCATAGGCTTCAATTTTTCAGTATAGATTTTACATCAGAATGGGGTGGATTTTGCCAAAAAGGCAGCATTTTGCCAGACCCCAAATTTCTTCAAGCATTCCAATATTTTTTTTCCTACCTTTGTTGCCTTAATGGATAATATGGGAATGATACTAATTACAGGCGCCGGTGGACAGATAGGTACAGAGCTGAGCAAAGCGTTGAAGCACCACTTCGGAAAAGACCAAGTACTCAATACAGATATACGGACGCCCCAGCAAGCTGATGGGCCTTTTGAGTTGCTAGATGTCACTGATAGACAGCGACTTAGCGACTTGGTAGTGCAATATCGGGTGACGGCGATTTATCATTTGGCATCTATTCTTTCCGCAAGGGGAGAAGCGGCTCCAAGGCCTACTTGGGACATTAATATGAATGGATTGTTGAATGTGTTGGAAGTGGCTAAAGAGCAGAAAGTGACGAAGGTATTTTATCCGAGTTCGATTGCTGTTTTTGGTGCGCAGACCCCGTTGGATATGACCCCGCAATTTGGTGCTTTGATACCGGCAACGGTGTACGGTATTTCCAAAGTGGCAGGCGAAGCGTGGTGCGATTACTATTTTCATAAGTATGGTGTGGATGTACGCTCTTTGCGTTTTCCGGGGATTATCGGCTATGGCACCTTGCCGGGCGGTGGCACGACGGATTATGCTGTGGAGATTTATCATGCTGCCGTCAAGGGAGAGCCGTTTCATTGCTACATTTCTGCCCAAGAAAAAATGCCTATGCTTTACATGGAAGATGCCATCCGAGCTGTCATTGGTTTGATGGAAGCCCCTAAGGAAGCGATTACCATTCGCACCTCATATAATTTGGCATCCATGAGTTTTTGTCCGCAAGGAATTTATGAATCGATTGTCAAGAAGAAGCCTGAATTTAAGATTGTTTATGAGCCGGATTTTAGGGACAAAATCGCTAAATCTTGGCCCGACCAGCTCGATGATAGGCAGGCCCGAAAAGACTGGAATTGGCTACCCAAATATAACTTGGATTCCATGACTGCCGATATGTTGGAACACTTGTCCTGATAGTCGTTTTTTTTTGTATATTTGGGCAAACCAAATATCATGTATCGACTATTTTTTCTCCTTTTTCTCTTCTTCCTTGCGGAAAATGCTACCGCCCAGCCGGACTTTTATGATGGTGTAAAAGTGACCACTGCCGATACACTTCGTGGCAAGTTGCGGGCAGAGCGGACGTGCTATGATGTCGGGCATTATGACCTAACGGTGGAGCTTAATATTTTGGCGAAAGCCATCAAAGGAGAGAATAAAATTACGTATAGAATTGTCCATGATTTTAAGCGTCTACAAATCGACTTATTTGAAAATATGATTATTGATCAAATTGTTCATGATGGACAAGAGCTTGATTATCAGCGGGTTGAAGGTGCCGTGTTTATTGATTTTTCCAAAGTGCAAAAAGTGTCACAGGGGGTTGGTATTCTTAATATTAAATATCATGGTGCCCCCAAGGAAGCCGTAAATCCACCTTGGGATGGTGGTTTTACTTGGACGAAGGATGCACATGAAAATGATTGGATCGTGGTTTCTTGTGAAGGCATTGGCGCAAGCCTGTGGTGGCCCAATAAAGACCATCTTTCAGACGAGCCGGACAGTATGGATATTCGGCTGATAGTTCCCGAACCTTTGATGGCCGTTGGTAATGGAAAGTTAGTTGAAAAATTGATTTTGCCCAGTCATCGGCAGCAATTTCATTGGCACATCGCCTATCCGATAAATAACTACAACGTGACGCTCAATGTGGCCCAATATGCCCACTTCCAAGCGCATTATGTAGCGCAAAGTGGAGACTCCTTGGACTTGGATTATTATGTCCTGCCCGAGAATTTGGAAAAAGCTAAAAAGCATTTTGAAATGGTGCCGGAAATGCTGGGAATCTATGAATCCTATCTCGGACAGTTTCCCTTTTGGAGAGATGGATATGCTCTGGTCGAAACACCAACATTGGGCATGGAACACCAAGGGGCAATCAGCTATGGTAATAAATATAAGCGCGGTTATTTGGGCGGTCGGATTCCAAAAGATATGAATTGGGATTACATCATCGTTCATGAAAGTGCACATGAATATTGGGGCAATAGCGTTAGTTGCAATGACCTGGCGGAAATGTGGCTGCACGAGGGGTTTACGACTTATATGGAAGCCCTGTATGTGGAAAAACGCTTCGGTTATGATCGCTCTATCGAGTACTTGCTTGCGCAAAAAGAGTATATCCAAGATGCCGCACCAATCCAAGGTCGACCGGATGTGAATTTTACATCAATGTATTCCACGGATAAATATTATAAAGGCTCGTGGATGCTGCATAGCTTGCGCAATACGATTGGAAATGATTCCGTTTGGTTTGGACTGCTGAAAGGTTTTTATCAAAAATATAAACGATCGAATGTGACGACAGAACAATGGATTACTTTTGTGAATGAATATACGGGTACAGATTACCGACCTTTTTTTAGGCAATATTTAAAGTACAAAAATCCACCGAAGCTGTTATATTCTGTCAAGAAAAAATGCCGTAAATTAATCATTAAGTATAAATGGGATGTCGATGTCAAGGATTTTTCGATGCCCATAAAATTGGGCTATAAAAAGCATTATATTCAAGTAAATCCTTCGGCTACGGAGTGGCAGACAATCACCTTGCGGCGAAAAATACGAAAGAAATTTAATATTGATTTGACCAGTTCCTATTTTAAATTAAAAGAAATAAAATGAAATATTTCCTATTTGTAATTCTGCTTTTGGGGGCTTGCCAAAATGCATCAAGTCACGAATCAATAGGAACTAAGTCGGGCAGTAATTCATTGATAATCAAGCCGTTGCCACTTGTTGCGGCTGCATTGTCATTGACCTTGGATGATGTTGTATACGATGGAAGTTATTTTAATATTGACTATCCCAATGGGGATGTTCCAGCCGGCAAAGGTGTTTGTACGGATGTGGTCATTCGAGCCTATCGCAAGATTGGTATTGATTTGCAAAAAGAAATACACGAAGACATGGTGGCTCATTTTGACAGCTATCCCAAAAAGTGGGGGTTGACAAAAACTGATACCAATATCGACCATCGTCGAGTGCCCAACCTAATGACTTTTTTTAGCCGAAATGGTCAAGTAAAATCATTGTCGACAAAGGCAAGTGACTATGTGCCGGGAGATATTGTCGCTTGGTCTTTGGGTAGCCTAACACACATTGGAATCGTCGTAGACAAAAAATCAAGTGATGGCAAACGCTATAAAATTGTACACAATATCGGTGCCGGCCAAGTACTTGAAGATTGCTTGTTCTCCTTCAAGATTATTGGACATTATGCCTACTGATTAGTTTCTATTGCATTCGAGCCGGGGTCTATTGCCAAAATCAAGCCTTTATAAACCCATGTCCATTTGCCATGACCCCACGATACTATGACATTGTTCCTTGTCATGCCGTTACCACGCAACACGGTTCTTCCCGTTACCCCAATTCCCCAATAATTGCTATCTTTACGCATGCAAAAAATAATATTTGGTTTATCACTTGATGCATCTACCTTCCATGAGAAGGAGGGTGTTTACTTTTTCGGGCAATTGGACTTTCTGCGTTGGATGGAGCAACAATTGGGCTTGGCTTGGCCGGCCAAGAATTACAGTTGGTTGCGTATCGCTTTTTATAGAAAGGTACTCAAGTCTTTTTTGGAATCCCATCCACAAGCTTTTTTTGCGGAGTCCTTTTCGGTTGATTCGTATGGTACGACGCGGGCTGTATTGGCTTTGCGGGATGATTTGCGGCTGTCCCGTTGGGATTTTGCGGAAGAAAAGGATATGCCTAAAAGGCTGATAGACTTGAGCCGTTTGGAAGTTTATGCTCGGGAGTTTATCATGGATGATGATACGACACATCAAGTTTTTTTTAATGGCTTTGCGGATCGGTTTTTAGAAGTAGAATCAGCTTTGGAAGCCGATTGTTTGAAAGGCTTAGAATTGACCTTGGTGGAGCCGTTAGCGTTATTGCCGACTTGGTGGCAGCGCATGGTTGGCGGTTTAAAAGGATATGGTGTTGAAGTCTTGGAGCCTAATACGAAGGCGCAGCCGGAAGAAGGCACCGACTTGCAGGTGGTAGCACAAGTAATTGGAAATCAATCATTTAAAGGGGATAAAATCAAACTAAAAGGAGATAAGTCCTTGCTGATAGTACAAGTAGCACGAGATTATGAAGGGTTGGAGAGCTTTGCCTATAATGCTAAAAATAGAGATGGTGGACAGCCTTTCTTGGTGATGCCACGAGATGTGAAGTTGCCGGATTTGGTGTTTGAAATGGACGGTCTGCCAGTCTCAGGAAATACATCTGTGTCCGACTTGAGACCTTCGCAACAATTGATAAAACTAGCCCATTCTTTTTTGTGGAAGCCTGTTGATTTAAGTAAGATTTTAGAGTTTTTGAATCTGCCATATTCTCCCTTGCACAGTCATTTGGCGGTGCGTTTGGCTGGAGCATTGCAGAAGCGACCGGGCTTTGACAACGAAGCATGGAATCGTGCGATTGATGATTTTGGTAATTCGACAAAAGTCGAAGCTGTAGACAAAGAAGCGGCCCTATTTGAGTATCGATTTTGGTTTGAGCGCAAGACTTATTTTCAAAAGGCGCAGATACCGAAGTCTGAAGTTTTTACCATTTATCAGCACTTGATGCGGTGGGCTAAGGGACATTTGTCTAGCCAATCTGCCGGTGCTATCTATATGAGCATCTATCGACTATCGTTGGATATGATGGATTTGCTGGATGCCATAGAAGAAGATAAAGTGTCCTTTTTGGACTTAGAAAAACTAAGTGGCATTGTCATCCAAGCGACGCCGGCAACTTTCAAAAAGCGGGAAGTCGGTGCTTCCAATTTTGCGCAAGATCCAGGCGCGGTTGTTTTCCCTTTTGCAGAGATTGTGTGGTTTAATTTTGTCAGTACAGGTAGTGATTATTTGGCTCCAAAGTATATGAAGCCGGAAATTGCTTTTTTGCAGCAACTACATGTCCGGTTGACTTTGCCGGATTTGGAAAATAGCTTGCGCAAATGGAAGCGATATCAGCCATTGTTGTTGGCAGAAGATAGACTCATTCTGGTCGTTCCCGAAAAGGTGGATGGTGTTTATGCCAACCGCCACCCATTGCATTATGAATTGGAAGCAATGATTGAAAATATAGAGTCTATTACGATAAATGCAGTTGATGATATGTCTAAGTTGGCACAAATATTTGCCATTCGAGATAGCCAAGAAGCTATGCCTAGAGATGGATTTTTAGAAGCACCAATTATTAATATTAAATCCTTTGATGTTCAGAAAGATGTGGATTATTTTGGGGTGACAGAAGTGGAGACCTTTCTTTATTATCCGCACAATTGGGTTTTGCGTAAGCAGATGAAACTGTATGGAAGCTCCTTGTCCAAGATCAAAGATATCAGCATGCTGCAAGGGAATATTGCCCACCAAATATTTGAAGAATTGCTCAATAATAAATTACATCTAGCTGATAATGAAGACATTAGGAGCTGGTATGGGGATGCATTTTTTCAGTTGATTGAAGCGGAAGGGTTGCCTTTTTTGGAGTTTGGTAAAGAGCCGGATTTGATTAGTTTTAGAAAGAAACTATTTGTATCCATCTTGAGCTTTGTCCATGCCTTGCGCCAAAATAATTGGAATGTTGTAGCAACAGAAGAGACACTAAATGGGAAGTTGGGTTTGAAGCCTATCAAAGGGATTACTGATGTGGTGTTAGAGCGTGATGGCCACTATTTGATTGTTGATTTAAAATGGGGTGGTAAAACCTTTCGTAAAACCATGCTAAAGAATAAAGCCGATATCCAGCTGATGATGTATTCTCGTTATTTTGGTGATGAGAATAAATGGTGGGATGCCTGCTTCTATTTAATTCGAGATGGTATTTTTATCACTAGAACAGATGGTTTGTTTGATGGTGCAGAAATGGTTTTGGGGCAAGGGCTGTTCTCGGACATTTATGAAGATATGCATGATAAGTTGGTCAAAACACTAGATTGGCGGTATGACCAACTCAAAAATGGACACCTAGAACTACGAATGAGCCAACACATCGACGCCTTGAATGAGCACTATGGAGAAGTCCTATTGGATTTGATGCCCCTAAAAGATGAAGATTATCGGTTTGATGATTTTGGTGCTTTGCTAGGTAGTGTGGAGTAGTTGCTTGGACAAAAACCAATACAGGAAATCAGCCATAAAAAAATCTAAGTACTGGACTTTTTAAAGGGCGTTCCGATGGTTAATGGAAGGGGATTTAAGTGTTGTCCGGTAGTCCGACTACAGAAAATAACCAATATCGTGGGGCATTATGACTGTTGAACTTGAATCAGCTATTTAGTTAATAACTATCGTACTCAAAAAGCGTTGCTTCCCGGAATGGATAATCAAGTAATAGGTGCCTGAATTTAGCTGCTTTGGTATTGGAATTTCCAGTGATTGGCCGAGTGGCTGTACCGTGTGTTGATGAATGACTAGCCCGGTTGCAGTCAACCAATAGACTTGAAAATCAGGTGTGCCCATTTCACTTGGAAGCTGAACTGATATCTTGGCAGTGTTTTGGTCAATGGGGTTGGGAAAAGCGGGTATTTGCTGTGTTTTTGTTAGCAATTCCGCAAGGGCATCGGGCGAGTTGAATAGCCACGAATTGACGTCAAAAGAAAAAATGGCTTGTGGCTTATTGATACTACCCAAAGTGGAAAATTCGGTGCCAATATATCCTGTTAAATTTTGCCGTAAGGCAATCGATTCCGGCTGGCCAAGGCTTTCATGGTAAAGTAAAATTTGTCGCTTATTTCCCGCAAGGACCTCTTGCTCCGGATAGTCAAAAAGTAACTCCAAGAAATGCTTGCCTGTCAACTTGCTGCCCAATAAAACGACCAAGCTGTCACCGATAGTTGTGGCATCTGTTACCAAGCCTTCGACAGCTAAAGAGCCGTGAGCCTTTGCCGCAAAATCCCCTGTAGAGACCTTTGGAATCGCATAATAGCGGGTCTGAAAAAGAACCCAATCCTTCATGAATAGATATAAAGAATCGCCTTTGGAAATAATGGCTTCGCAGTCAAAGCGAGTAGAATTTTTTGGCAGTTCGGTGAAGTCTGTTTGGTCTTCATAGTGATAATGGAGCGCTTCGATTTGGCTAGACGGAATAGAACCTGTCTGGTCAAGGTAGGTGATAGGAAATTTGTAAATCACTAAGTCTGTGCGATTACCGTGCTTGTTATTTCCGGTGTCTCCAACATACACAAATTGCTCATCAATGGCCATGGATTCCCAGTCAATATTGTCTGTTCCTTTCAGTTTTTTTGTGTCAATGATTGCTCCGGTTAGGGTGTCAAATTCATAAATCGAATGTGGATTGCCCGAATCTGCCAAGCCAAAAAAACGATTGTCGTAGACAATTGATCCAGATATCTCTTCTAGCTCATCAGCCAATTCCGTTTGCAATAGTGGATTGTACTCTGTGATATCATACGTACAGCTCCCATCGTTTTGTGTGGCAGAAGCGTCGTAGTTATTGGCCTGTGGGTCGGTACAGCCAAACTGTGCAAAAATGGAGTAGGAAATAAATAAACTTAAAATCAGTAAAGAAATGCGTTTCATGGTGATCAGGTTAATCATGTTGTTTGTTGATATTTATGCAAAAATACGGAAATTAATTAAGAAGCTTTTTTTTATGATCAAATAGGTTTAGTCGTGTATTTCGTGGCTATTTCTATGTGTAGAGTAGCTGCATTCGTGATTCCTATTTCATAATGCGATTGCCCTAGTCAAATGGCACTAAACAGGGGTGTCCATCAACTTCCAAACTGTAATTTTGCTAAAGCATTATAAGTTCCATTTGGAATCTGTGTCAACTCATCATGCGAACCTACTTCGATGACTCTACCGGCTTCAATTACATAAATTTTATTTACGTTTTTGATGGTTGCAAGTCGGTGAGCGATGATGATTGACGTTCTATTTTCCATCAATCTATCGAGTGCTTCTTGGACGACTCTTTCGGATTCAGCATCCAAAGAAGATGTGGCTTCATCCAGCAAGAGAATAGCCGGATCCTTGAGAATGGCTCTGGCGATGGCAATTCTTTGTCGTTGGCCACCGGATAGGCGCGTGCCACGATCACCGACGATTGTATTCATTCCTTTCGGAAAAGTTTGGATAAAGCTCCAAGCATTGGCTTGTGTAGCCGCTTCGATGATTTGTGCTTCGGTGGCGGTAGGAAGGCCATAGGCGATATTTTCTCGAATTGTGCCCCCGAAGAGGACGACATCTTGTGGGACGATGGCAAAATTTTGGCGATAAGCGGTCAGATTGTAGGAAGAAGCATCTTTTCCATCAATCAGGATTTGTCCGGAAGCCGGCTCATAAAAGCGGAGCAACAGGCTCATGATGGTAGATTTGCCGGAGCCACTTTGCCCGGCTAAAGCAATCTTTTCTCCGGGTTGTACGTCAATATTGATGCCTTTGAGCACTTCCATTTCGGGTCGTTTAGGGTAGGTGAAGTGCACATTGTTCCAGGAGATCGCCCCATTGAACCGGACCTTTTCGGCTTTTGTTGGCGGCGTATCAGAAATTTCAGTGTCTCTTTGAAGGATTTCAGAAATGCGCTCTGTGGCTCCAATTGCGCCTGCAATCTCTGTGTATAAACTGCCGAGTCCGGCAATCGCTGAGCCAATGATACCGGTATAGATGATGAAGGAAAATAAATCACCCACCTGCATGTCTCCACGCTCCACCAATAAGGCGCCTTGGATCAACACAAAGAAGATGCCCCCAAACAAAAACACAGTCATAAAAATAAAAAACAAACCTTTGAAGTGGGCAAAACGAAGGGAAATCTGCACAATTTCTTGCAGTGATTTGCCATAACGGACTTCTTCGTGCCACTCATTGGCATACGCCTTGACTGTCGTGAATGCCTGAAATACTTCGTCTACAATGGTGTTTGCAGAAGCGATTTTTTCTTGGCGATTGCGGGATAGCTTTCGAATTTTAGAGCCAAAAACCATCGCTAAAATGACAATCACCGGAAAGGTCATCAGCATGATAAGCGACAACTTGGGGTCAAAATAAACAAGAATCGCGATTCCGGCCAGCAAGATGACTATCTGTCGCAAAAATTCCCCCAGTGTGACCGAAAAAGCGGCTTGCAACTTTTCAATGTCAGCAGTCAGGCGACTTGTTAGCTCACCGACTCGAAATTGCTCAAAGTAAGTCATTTCTTGCCGGATCATTTTGCGAAATACCGCCCGTCTCACATCTGCCATCCCTTTTTCGCTGACTCGCGCAAATAGAATCGTCTTGATATACGAAAATACACCCTGAATAACCACAATCCCCAAAAATATCCAGGCAAAGTCCAATACTTCTAAGTGAAAACGGGGATATTTGGGTTGTTTGTTGGCGACATTGGCCATTTCTCCGGCTGCTCCCGGAAAGGCCATAAATACCAAGCTAGAGATAGAAAGCAGTACCATGCCGAGGATAAATTCCCATTTGTAGGGCTTGACATATTTAAAAATATAGGCACTTTTTTTAAAATCAGCCCAGGATAGCTTAGGCGTGGGTTCGCTACTGGCTTTTCTGCGTTTTGCCATGATAATCTTGTTTGATTTTTTTGGCGCCATACAATAGACGTCTTAGGTGAGTTAAAACCTTAATTCTTGATGTTTAGTTCATTTCTTTGTGTAATTTTGTTCCAATTATTTATAAATCTTCTATGGATTCAATAGCTGACATAATCAAAAAATCATTGGATTGGCTCCAAATCGCCGTTAATGAGCACCAACAATGGCCTTTTATTGCCCCTTTGTTGGAGACCAATCGATTGCATTTACAAGTGATAAAAAACCATGAGCAGCTTCTGAAAGCAGTCAAAGATGAATGTGATTTCTTGGATATGGAAGATGGCAATGATAGTTGTATGTGTGGAGTTGGAGATGCCTATGAAGCAGGTTTTTTGATCCTTGCGGAAAACAAAAATAATTGGCCTTCGGAAACGGATTTTGGCAATCAGATAACAGCAACTTTGAAAGAATATGGCTTTGAAGGTGTTTATAGTTTTGTTGCTTTTCACCCAAATGAAGTCTCCCAAAAAGGCCTTACTGCCAATCCGTATTGGATGGTCATGATTTATTAAACAAATACTATGAAATCAACAGAAATAATCATCGAAGAAACCATGAATTGGGTCAATCGGGTCGTCATCGGTCTTAACTTTTGCCCTTTTGCGGCTCCGGTGGTGACGCACGACAAGCTGCATGTTGATGTGCTCCTTGGCGAATGGGAAACACGGTTTGCCGGTGTGGTGCAAGAGTGCCAGCTATTGGATAGCTCCGACCAGTACGAGACCAGTTTGTTGGTACTTCCCCAAATCGGCGATTTTAATACGTATCTGCAGTTTTTGTCTATTGCTGAAGACTTGCTCGTGGCCCAAGGATATGAAGGTGTCTATCAATTGGCGACGTTTCATCCGCAATACATTTTTGCGGAAGCAGCTAACGATGACCCGGCCAATTTTACCAATCGCTCGCCTTATCCGATGTTGCATGTCATCCCGGAAGCCAGTCTCGAAGACGCAATTGCCAATTATCCAAATGTAGAACAAATACCGGAAAATAATAAAAATCTGGCCCGACACAAAGGACTGGCCGCCATGCAGTCCTTGCGGAATGGATGTTTTGTGCATCCTAAGTAAGAAGTAGGGTAGAACCGTTAATTTGAGCTACGGTATTTAGGCTTCCACTATTTTAAGTGGTGATAATAAAGGGCTAATGGCCAATGGTTTATAAAGCTTTGGTTTGTGTCTTCGAAAAAAGAGTTCCAAACCAAAACTTCCTGTACTCAGGTTGTTAATATTAAAAATAAAGCGCCGCTATTTTTAGCGGCGCCCTATTAAAAATGTTATTCTATTATCAATACTTCTTGAGAAACATCCTGCTTTGATTGTACAAAAAGTGTGTATATCCCTTTCGGTAAAAAACCAACTTGTAGAGTATTGGTAGGTGTGTTAGACGAATAGACGTTTTGCCCTAATTGGTTGTAAATCAATATCTTGTCGATAGTATATCCGTCGATGTCGATAAATATTTCATCGGTAGCCGGGTTGGGTCGAATGGAAATATCCTTACCCCGAAAAAAGACGTGGACAATTTCGGAATACTTAAAGCTGCCATCCAAATCCTTTTCTTTAAGTCGATAGTAGTTGTCACCTTCGAGTGGTTTGGTATCTATAATTTGATAGCTATTTTGCGCAAGCGTCTCTTGATGAGCAGGGACAAAACCAATAGAATTCCACTGTAATCCATCGGCACTACGTTCTATTTCAAAGCCTTCAAAATTAACTTCTGATGTAGTCTCCCAATTAAGAACAACTGTCTTGTTTCGTTTTTGTCCAGAAAACGCCATAAGCGTAATAGGCAGCGGATTGGCCGCTTTTATAACGATGGCTTTTACGCTCATCGCTGGCATGGTAATGTTTCTTGTAAAGCTATTGTCTTCATCTTCAAAATTTCCATCTTCTGTGTCGGTCATATCTTTCGCTTTTAGTGTACCACTCAATCCATACGGCTCCCCCGTGAATGTGTAGTTAAATTGTAGCTCATTATCCATAGACGCATTGACAAAAACAATCATAACGCTGTCGCCGTGTTTCCAGATAGACTTTTGCAAAGCAGAAATGGTGACATCTACATCCGCCCCATAGTCTTTCCATGTGGATGTGATATCAGGAATAGGCGTTACCGCATCCACAGTCGGCGGGTATTGCATTTCTCCAAACGATAAAAATGGGGATATTTTGTTCCGCAAGGAAGCAAGCCGTCTAGCATAAGGGGCTACAATGTCTGCTGCATTAGGGTCTTGAACCATCCAACCAAAAAATCGCCCCGGCTGGGTACCAAAAACAAAAGCCTGAGCTAATTTGGTAAAATAGGAATGGTTGTTATAAGTACTTACATTAATGGTGCTACCAAAGAATTGCACTTTACCCGAGTAGACCGCTTGAAAAGCAGGGACCAGATTGGCAGATTCCCATCCACCAACGAGAAACCCATCGACTTGATCAATTTGATAATCAGTCCCACCTTCGACCGTGATAAATTTGCCGTCAGGCATATTGTCATGGGCACTCGATAGCATCTGTTTGTATCCTTCTCTCCAGTAGTTTCCGCCACCCAAAGTATGGCCATGATTGGTGTCCATACATTCTTTTGATGATGCAGCGCACACTTGATCTATATAGACTCCTGCGGCCCCTAAGTTATTGGTAATCTGGACACAAGCGTCTTTGTTGGTATTTTGCCAAGTTGTTTGAGTCGGGCACATAATGGCAAAGTTGATGAGATCTCCATTACTATTATAATAATTCTGAAAGAAATAATCGCCATCTATATTTTTGGTGGCATAGGGGAGACCGTTGGTATTGAAGTCTGGTAGGCCGGAGTCATACAGGTAGCCATTGATGTATGGCATGACAAGTGCTCCTTGGTTTTGAATGTCTTCAATAAGGCCTTCGGTACCATCGATTGCCGGAAATATTTCTGGGTAATTATCATCAAATGGTTGTCCATACCAAGAGTAGTAGTGAATACCGACGTTGGCGTTTGGGAAGTAATCAATGACTGCTTGTACTTCATCTTTTATACTTTGAATGGTGCGGGCTGCGCCGTCATAATAGCCGTGGACGGTAAACCAAGCGTCTACTTTGGCCATATTGGCTTGTCTATCATGCCTTTGTGGCGAATCTTGCGGCCAATAGCTGCCATTGCCGGCCACCCAATCTTTGTAGATAATAGCTGCATCCCACCAATCGCCTTCATATAGATTAAAGGCAAATTTTCCCGGATATTCCCAATCGTTATTTGTTAGCGATTTATTAGGGGCGGGAAGGTGTGCTTCGACAGTTACGCCATCATTTTCGTTTTGGACATGAAAGGTTTTCATAGATGCGGACGAATCATGAAAGCCGAGATAGATGTCCGGACCGTCTCCGTAGTAGGTCATAAATTGCATTGTAGAGTTCCAACCATTAGGGTACAAAGCGTCATACTGGATACCTTGGGCAGGGTTGGCAAACAGCTTGCCGGAGTATTTAGGAACCATAAAATGTCCGCCATCTCCCTTGATATTGATATGTGGGAAGTGGACATCCATCAAGCTGGCATGGTCACCGAGACCGGATACTTGAAGGTCCCATTGTGATGTGGTGTCATTCGTTTGAATGGTAATCGTTGCGACCAACGTGGCGGGGATGTCAGCGATATTTGGGTTAGAGAGCGTTATCGTACAGTCCTTATTACCATTTGTCAAATTTACATCGACATTGCCCCAATTTGCGGAGGAGACAATTTGTGGCGTATTGTTATTGTCGGTATTCTTGAGAAAAAGGGTAAATATTTCACCGCTATTTTTGAGTAATTCAGTTTGATCTGATTGGATACTATTAAGTGTAATTCCATTAATTTGGTTGAGTATTCCAATTTTTAATTGTCCTGTGCCGACGGTTTGTCCGTTGCCGGAAAAATAGGATAAAAGCAAAAAAAGGAAAAGGTAAGTTCGTTTGAACATCTTTAGTGATTTGGTGAGTAGTAAAAAAGAGTAAAGAAAAAATAGGTTTTTTGGGGTAGGGGTTATAACGAATACGTCAAAGGTGAGAAAAATCCCCTTTTCTTAAGTGCTAATAATCAATGACTTATGTCATTGCGTCAGTTTGGGCCAGCATCTGGAGTCAACCGAATTTGGCATTTTATACTTTTCGGTGTTTTAGTCTCAATGAGTTTCCGATGACGACTACATCCGAAAAGGCCATGAACATGGCGCCCCACATAGGATTTAAAAAGCCTAGAGCAGCGACGGGAATGGCGACTATATTGTAAGCAAATGCCCAAAATAGATTTTCTCGAATGGTTTTGACGGTAGTCTTGCCAATTCGAAATGCTTTCTCCAATGAGGAGAGATGCTCATTGAGCAAGATGACCTGTGCAGATTCGATGGCTACAGCAGATGCTTGGCCCATAGAAATACCCAGTGTGGCCTTGGCCAAAGCCGGAGCGTCATTGATGCCGTCACCAACCATAGCCGTCGGGGCTTTCGCCGAAAGCTCAGATATTTTGTCCAGCTTCTCTTGGGGCATCTGCTCGGCAAAGTAATTTTTAATATTAAGTTCTTTGGCGACCTTGGCGACTTTTTCTTTTCGGTCACCACTGAGCATGATGACTTCGATACCTTGGTCTTGAAAAAACTTTACAGTCTCTTTGGCTCCGGCCTTTAAGTCGTCTTTTAAGTCAATCGTAGCGATGAGCATTCCATTTTCCGTAAGGTATAAGTCATGGGCTTCTTTTGGGGCTTGCGCCAAAATGCGTTTGGATCCAAGTTGGTATTTTTTTCCGGAAGGAGAAGTGCCTTGGATGCCTATACCTTTTTTCTCCTGGACTTCTAGGTGTAAGGAAGGAAGGTTCGGTGATAATTTTTTTATTTCCGAAAGGAGACTGAGTGCCAGTGGGTGAGAAGATTTGGACTCTAAGTCATTGATTATCTGGTGAGTATGATTTTTGTCGTTGCCGAAATAATTGATATTGGCAATTTTGAATTTGCCGGTAGTCAGTGTTCCTGTCTTGTCAAAGACAATGTTTTTAATCTCCTTGATGGCTTCGACTGTTTGGCCACCTTTGATGATGATGCCTTGCTGTGCCATTCGGCCGACACCGACCATGACTGCTGTTGGTGTGGCTAAGCCCATCGCGCAAGGACACGAAATCACCAAAACAGCAATACTATTCATCAAGGCTTGCGTTGCCGGCACATCAAATCCTAGCCATGATATTAAAAATGTCAGTAGCGCAATGGATATGACCACCGGAACAAATATCGCACTGATTCGATCCGCCAATCGCTGAATAGGTGGCTTGTCATTTTGGGCCTTTTCTACCAGGTCTATAATTTTTCCTAATAATGAGTTGTCAGCCACAGCCATTGCTTTGACTTGGATATTGCCTTGCTGCAAAATGGTGCCCCCATAGGTTTTGTCTCCATCGGATTTTTCGACGGGCAAACTCTCACCGGTAATCATCGCTTCATCAATCGACCCAAAACCATCAATGATTTTTCCATCGCAAGCAATGCTGTCTCCTTCATTGATTTGGAGGATGTCGCCGAGCTGAATTTCATCTGTATCAATCTCCACAATCGCTCCGGAAGGCATTATTTTTTTGGCTTTTGTCGGCACTAGATTTTGCAAGGCGGTGAGTGCGGATGTGGTTTGTTTGACGGAGCGATGCTCTAGATAATTTCCAAATAAGACCAAAGTAAAAATCGAAGCAGCAGTTTCAAAGAAAATGTAATCGGGGTTGCCCAAAAATAGACCCACTAGAGAGTAAATCGTGGCTGCTAGCCCACCAATAAAAACCAAGACATCCATATTGGGAACACCCCCGCGAAGGGAGCCGATGGCACTTTTGCCAAAATGATTTAGCCCGATAATAATTACCGGCAAAGCAAAAGCAAACTGAACAATCGGGCTTCCTAGAAAACCTAAAACTACGCCGGCCATCATTAGAAAATGACCCAAAACCAGGGGGATTGTAAAAATAGCGGACACCCATAATTTACGTTCCAAGGTCCAATACTTTGGTTTGGTATCTTTTGTAATTACTTGATATCCAATACGTTGCAATCCTTTTTGCAGGCTGGAAAGCGTAGGCGAATCATCCCTTAAAGAGAATGCAACCTTGCCGGAAGCAAAGTCTACATGAATATCATCCAAATTGGATTCTTCCAAAAAATTAACGATGGATTGCGCACAATTGACGCATGACATACCATCAACATCCCATTTTATTCTTTCCGTCATATCAAGTTAGATTCCGTGTCCGAGCGTTTTAGATCCACGGTTTGTCAGCAGCAGCAAGAGTCGCCTTTTTCGCCATAAACAGTGATGCTCAGAATACTAAATTCTCCCTGTTTGTACAAACTAATCTCTTCTTTGTTCAAGTATTTTTCGAGAATCTCATCGGGGAGAATGGTGATTTTTTGTTTTTGGATAGAAAGCTTTTTGAAGCCAACTTTTTCCAGAAGGTTCATGTATTCATCCAATTGGATGGCTCCGGAGACACATCCGGCGTACATTTCGGCATCATTTTTTAGCGCAAGCGGGAGATCTCCTTTGAGGACGACATCGGATACGGAGAAGTGACCATTGGGCTTAATTACCCGGTGCATTTCGGCGAAAGCTTTTTCTTTAATAGGTACTAGATTCAGGACACAATTGCTGACAATGACATCAATGGAGCAATCATTGATGGGCAACTCTTCAATTTCTCCATATCTAAACTCAACATTATTAAAGTTGAGTTTCTCCGCATTCTGGCGCGCTTTTTTGATCATGATAGGTGTCATATCTACCCCGATGACTTTGCCGGTTGTTCCGACAATTTCTCTAGCGACAAAGCAATCATTGCCGGCACCGGAGCCAAGATCAAGGACGGTATCACCTTCTTTGATTTGGGCAAATTCAGTAGGGATGCCACAACCGAGCCCAAGGTCAGCATCACTATTGTAGCCTTTGACTTTGCTGTAGTCTTCAGCAAATATTTCATGGTCGACAGTGCTGCAACCACCGACACCACAACAAGAGTTGGCATTTTCGGTTTTGGATTGGTGGGCTATCTCACTGTATATTTCGATGACCTTTGTTTTGATTTTTTTGTTCTTGTCCATTCTATTTTTTGTGCAAGTTAAGCAATTAATAAAAGATGAATTTGGGTTTTGGGTGAAAGGTCGTCAGGCTGACCATTTGTAGGGTGATGTTGGAGTCATGAATGCAGGCGTATAGCTCATAACCTGAGTTCGACCAAACCTTTGGATTCAGAAAACAAAGTAAAATTTACCTAGGAGTTGACAATTACCTTTGTTTTTCTTCCAGATTTCCAAAAATTGTCCATTTTCTGCTTTAATTTTCTTCGCCATAGCCCGCTATGCCTTCAAAAAATTAAATTGAAAATGAAAAACTTTAGAAAACTGAATCTCAAATCCTTAATCGAACTCAGGTTAATAGCTACAAATGCACGAATAACAAGCATTCGTGTATTTGTAGTTTTTTGCTGAAGTATTGATGCACACTATTTACCAAGATTCGGTGGACTTTGGCTAAAGGATTGTCGGCATCTGATTAAGACTGAATCACGCCAACATTGAATTTTTTGACGGGGGCATTGTTGGCTGCTTCAATAGACATGGAGATGACTTTCCTTGTTTCGGTTGGGTCGATGATGGCATCAATCCACAGTCTGGATGCAGCGTAGTAAGGGGTCGTTTGGTGGTCGTATCTGGATTTAATTTTTTCGTATAAGTCGTTGGCTTCTTTTTCGGTTGGTTCTGTTCCTTTGGCTTTCATGGAGGAGAGTTGTATTTGTTGGAGCACTTTGGCTGCCTGAGCTCCGCCCATGACGGCAATTTTGGCAGTAGGCCAGCCGACGATGATGCGCGGGTCATAAGCTTTTCCGCACATGGCGTAGTTGCCGGCACCATAAGAATTACCCATGACAATGGATATTTTTGGTACGGTGGAGTTGGCTACGGCATTGACCATTTTAGCGCCGTCTTTGATGATGCCACCTTGCTCTGATCGGGTGCCGACCATGAAGCCGCTAACGTCATGCATAAATACTAAGGGGATTTTCTTTTGGTTGCAGTTGAGAATAAATCGAGTGGCTTTATCAGCCGAATCAGAGTAGATGACACCGCCAAATTGCATTTCTCCTTTTCCGTTTTTGACGACGAGTCGATTGTTGGCGACAATGCCTACGGCCCAGCCGTCGATACGTGCATAGCCACAAATAATTGTTTTGCCGTAGTCTTTTTTGTATTGGGTGATTTTGGAGTCATCGACAATACATTTTAGGAGTTCCAAAGTGTCGTATGGCTTGGCAGGATTTTCGGGAAAAATCTTATAGATGTCGCTGGCTTCTTTTTTTGGCGCAAGCGACTTTTCTCTGCTAAAACCTGCTTTTGTAGGTTCTCCTATTTTGTCGACAAGTTCTTTGATTGTATCGAGCGCTGTGGCGTCGTCTTTGACCTGGTAGTCAATGACCCCAGAGACTTCTGCATGCATTTTTGCGCCGCCAAGAGTCTGATTGTCAACGTCTTCACCGATGGCTGCTTTGACTAAGTAGGGGCCAGCGAGATAGATGGTTCCTGTTTTTTCTACGATGATTGCTTCATCGGACATGATGGGTAAGTAGGCTCCACCGGCTACACAGCTGCCCATGATTGCGGCGATTTGGGGTATGCCCATACTTGACATGACGGCATTATTTCGGAAGATCCGCCCGAAGTGTTCCTTGTCCGGAAAGATTTCATCTTGCATGGGCAGAAAGACCCCTGCACTATCCACTAGGTAGATGATGGGCAGGTGGTTTTCCATGGCAATCTCTTGGGCTCGCAGGTTTTTTTTGCCGGCAATGGGAAACCAAGCACCAGCTTTGACAGTGGCATCATTAGCGACGACGATACATTGGCGACCTTGAACATAGCCAATGACGACAACAACGCCACCGGCAGGGCAGCCGCCATATTCTTCGTACATTTCGTATCCGGCGAAGGCTCCAATTTCAAGGATAGGTGTATCCTTGTCGAGAAGATAGGAGATGCGCTCTCTGGCCGGCATTTTGCCTTTTTTGATTTGTTTTTCTTGTCTTTTTAGGCCTCCCCCCAGATGAATGGTTTCAAGTCGACGCCGAAGTTTAGAGATTTTTAAGCGTAAGCTGTCATCATTTTTGCTCTGCTCGATATTTATCTTTTTGCCCATGTTAGTTTGTTATACCACCAATAAAGGGGCAATTTATGGGTTTTCGGGGATATTAGGGGTGAATGTTGTTGTTTAATTGTGTGCAATCGCCTATATTTGTGTCGAAGACGATTACTGCCCATCTTAGCTACTATGTTATAAACAAATCACGAACAAACACAAACCTTTTATGAAGCTTGTATTCCTGTTTCTTATTCTCTCCTTTACGGGGTATGCCCAAATGCCCATTTCATCTAATTATAATGACTTTATCAGCGGTATACACGCTGATAATGCTGTAGGGGTTAGGCTTGACAAAGAGGGAAACCAATATGGCCAAAAGATACACGAAACGATATACCAAGAAGTGATGCCGGTAGGAGCAAACCACTTTTTATTCTTTAGCCAACGCTACGAATCAGTTATGGAAGGTTCGACAAATTTGGCTCCTAATACAGGGAGTTCTTTTGTGTGTATGTGTGAAAAAGGGGATTTGACCAAGGTGCTGAACCGATGGAAAGACGGGCAATATGGAGCTAAGGATTATGCTCCTTTTGATTGTAAGTATCGTAGTTTTTCCAAATTATCCGAGATGTATAGTGGTCAATCATTTTGGTCAGATATCAGACCGCTAGCGCGCTTAAAAGAGCTGGCAGATTCTACAGAAACTGTTTTGCTGTTGGATAAGAAAGAGACGGTAAAGGTGGTTGTTTTTAAGAATAAGAAATCATCTAAGAAGAAGGTCGTAAAAGTAGGCTATAGTGTTCCTTGCGAGGATGCGGTAAAGGTTTTGGAAGAAGAGAGTTATTTGACAAGTGTTAAAAACGAGCAAGGAAAAGAGTTGTTAGACTATAAGCAAGGGCTAGGGTGGAAGGGTCTATTTATGGATTGGAAAGATTATCGGCTGTTAAACTCCGGCTTTTGGGGGGTGCCAAGAGCAAATTCATATATTCGTAATGGTGAAGTATCCCAGAGTTTTTCTGTTGGGTTGGAGCGTGCAGACAATCTGACCCTATCCGGGCAGACAACTTTTTTGGTGAGACAGAAACAAAAGAAGACTAAGCTATATCCAAAAATCTCTTTGGGTGAAAGTACACGAATCATAAAGGCTCAGGCCTATTTAGACTTTGGTGAGCAGCTAGAGTATGGTGTGAGTGGATTTGTCAAAGACAAACAGCAAATAAGCGTGTCTTTTTCTTCCATACTACCGATTTCTAAGATTACGGCCTTCGATGTTAACTCTGGAAAGGAGCTTGCGCAAACTAGTAAGCAGCCTTTTGAGATGTATCTACCCAATACCGTTAAGAACATCCGATTGGAAGTTGTTTACTCCGATTTAAAAAGGGTAAAAGTGCTGTATACGGCCTATAAGTAATACAAGCCAACTAACTACAAAAAAGCCACGAATGCACGAATGGATCTACACTACACGTAGAAAAAGCCACGAATGCACGAATGGATCTACACTACACGTAGAAAAAGCCATGAATGCACGAATGAATCTACACTACACGTAGAAAAAGCCATGAATGCATGTTATTCTTGCATCGTGGCTCTTATGCCTCTAGTATAGCAGCCCAAAGCGGCACCTGACAAAAACCATCTTTTTATTTATTCAAACTTAGCCTTGTGAGCTAACTTGCATTAAATTAAGAAACCATCGAGTTGATAGAGCTTTTGAGTTTTTTGACACGCCATAATTGACCGAAGTATTACTACATAAGAATGGTAGAATATTGCTACCTTGCGGTTGAAACTATCTCACCATGCTTAGGAAATTGCTGGATGTATTTTTATACAGCAACGTATTCATTGCTTTATGCGCATTGTCGTTACTATGGTCGTCCCAACTGATGGCTTTTAGCAGCGTGGTAGTGAGTCCTTATGGCGGATTGGTTTTTTGCGCAAGCTTATTTGTATATGGCGCACACCGCTTGGTTGGCATTCACAAGCTTCGAGCAGATGCATCGGATCCACGACATGCCTTTATCGGTCGGATTGAGCCTTTGGTGATTGTGTTGGGAAGTTTGGGATTGATAGGCTCGGTTTTTTTGTTTTTTGGCCTGTCTGTTATGCAGCAAGTATTGATGCTATTTCCGGGAGTTATTTCATTAGGATATGTTATTCCTTTTTCCCGCAAGGGGAAGCGTCTGCGTGATTATCCGTTTGTAAAGGTGTTTTTGATTGCTTTTACCTGGGCTTGGGTGAGTGTCATTGTACCCTTGTGGGAGATACGCCATGCGGGTATCTGGTGGCTATTTTTCGAGCGATTTTTCTTTATTTTGGCGATAACATTACCCTTTGATATTCGGGATATAAACTTAGATAAGTTGCAGAATGTCAAGACCTTACCGCGGTCTATTGGGGTCTATAAGACAAAACGTTTGTCCTTTTTTATGCTTGGAGTTGCATTAATTTTTGGCATTATATATTTATTAGTGTTTTCTTTGCAATATCGTGTCGTTAATGGATATATTTTATCCGGGCTTTATACGTTCTACTTTCTGAATAGAGTGGAAGAAGATTCGAGCGATTATTTATTTACTGGCTGGTTGGATGGAACGATGTTGGTTCAGTTTTTAATCATGCAGTTTTTTGTTTACTATTTAATTTGAAAATGATGAGAAAGATAATTTTGTTGGTGATTAGTTTAATTTTTGCGCAAGCGGGCTATGCTCAGTTTCATCAAGACGTGTTGGTTGGAGAGCAAGGGACACAGTTGTTGGATGATTTAGAAGATGATTTTAAGCCGTCAAGTGTCTTGAGTTATGGTGCTGCCCGTCAAAAGATGTTTGGCCTAGTAGACAACATAAATGATACGATTTATTGCGTGTATACGCATGATAAGATTTATTTGAATCACAACTCGAATGACCCCAAGGGAGATGCTTATGCGAAAGGTTTTAATACGGAGCATACTTTTCCACAAAGCCAAGGTGCGACCGGACAAGCAAAGAGCAATGTGCACCATTTATTTCCTACGCGAATTGATGTGAATGGAGATCGGGGTCATTTGCCATTTAGAGATATCAATGATAATGCTACGGATAATTGGTATTATTTAGATTATGAAGGTCATAGTGTTCCTAATACGAATATTGATGAGTATAGCGAACTGGATATTAATGATTACTTCGAGCCCCGAGAAGCACACAAAGGAAATGTAGCACGTGCGATGATGTATTTTTATACGATGTATCATGGCCAAGCGGATGGTCAGTATTTTCAGGGGATGATACCGACCCTTTGTGCGTGGCATTATCAAGATGCCGTTGACGAGCAAGAATGGGACCGTACCTGGGCTATTGCGGAGTTTCAGAGCAATAAACCCAACCCATTTGTACTGGATTGTACTTTGGCGGAGCGTTCTTATTGTAGTGATATGGGTTATACGTGTATCGTTGGGACGGAGGAGACGGAGCCAATGGTTGAGTTATTTGACTCACGGCCTAATCCGGCTCACCTTGCGGTAAAAATTAGATTTACCCTTGAATCTGCTTTCGCAAAAGGTGATATCGTGGTATATGATATGCTCGGTAGGCAGGTTGCTACAAAAAAAATGGTGGGCTTAGTTGCCGGCCCTAATGAGCAAAATATTGATGTAAGTAGCTGGAATTCAGGGTTTTATACCTATGTTGTTAAAGTGGCTGGTGGTATTGCAAGTGGTAAGTTAATCGTGTATTGATCCGGCGCATGGGTTTATAGTTTAGTTGGTGAGTGATGATAGGTTGTGGTTTTTGGGCTTTTGTTATATTTGTGTATCTTTGTTGCAGCGCAGGCACTACAAAGTGCGTTTGACCATTTTTAATCATAAATGAAATCATGACCACAACAACCACACAAAAAAACAACCTAGTACCGATTGTTATTATCGCTAGTCTCTTCTTTATTTTTGGTTTTGTTACATGGATAAATGGTGCTTTGATACCTTTTATGAAAACCATCAATGAATTGACGAGTGCCCAATCTTTTTTGGTGGCGTCTGCATCTTATATTTCATTTGTAATCATGGCATTGCCGGCCTCTTTTCTTCTTGGAAAGGTGGGGTATCAAAAAGGGATGTCCTTGGGACTAATTGTGATGGGCATAGGTGCTTTGATTTTTATTCCGGCAGCAGAAGCAAGAACTTATTGGCTCTTTTTGTTGGGTATCTTTGTGCAAGGAACGGGTATGACCATATTGCAGACGGCTGCCAATCCCTACATTACTATTTTGGGGCCAATCGAAAGTGGCGCTAAGCGAATCGCCATCATGGGAATCGCCAATAAAGTAGCAGGTGCTTTGGGCTCTTTGATTTTTGGTGCTTTATTGTTGTCAGGTATTGATGACGTCAAAGATAAGCTTAGTACTGTCTCCGTAGAGGAGAAAAACCAATTGTTGGACACAATGGCTGACAGTGTTTTTGTTCCTTACTTAGTGATGGCCGGCGTCTTGTTTTTATTAGGTATTCTAATTAGAAAAGCTCCTTTGCCGGCAGTAAGTGAAGACAGCTCTTCAGACGACGAAGATGTTCAAGGAACGACTAAGACGAGTATATTTCAGTTTCCACATTTGTGGTTGGGTGTCTTGACGCTATTTGTGTACGTCGGAGCGGAAGTTATCGCCGGAGATACGATTATTGCTTACGGCATATCTTTGGGTTTTTCTGTGAAGGATGCTAAGTTTTTTACCACCTTTACACTGATGGCAATGGTGGCGACTTATGCGCTAGGAGTCTTTTTGATTCCAAAGTATCTAAAACAACATACGGCATTGATTATCAGTGCGATACTGGGTATTATCTTGAGTTTTGCCATCTTAAATACCACGGGGTTTACGTCAATTTTGTTGGTAGCGGCTTTAGGTGTAGCTAATGCCTTGGTCTGGCCTGCGGTATGGCCACTGACGCTAGAAGGTCTCGGCAAATTTACAAAAACAGCTTCCGCCTTGTTAATCATGGCCATAGCCGGTGGGGCAATTATCCCACCCTTGTATGGGCGTATGGTAGATGGTCGAAAGCAGGAGCTTATTGCTGACGGGATTGATCAGGCGAAAGCTTTGTCCACAGCATCAACTAGCAGCTATTGGATACTCATTCCCTGTTATGTGATTATTCTGTTTTTTGCAGTTTGGGGACACAAACTTGGTAAAGGGCGCAAGGCTTAGTTCCAGTTTGTTATTTTAGTTTTTCAAATTCATTTTTTTGGTTATTATTTTCTACTGTTTTGCTTGGTTTGAGTGATTGGGCTTTGGTGGGGGAGCTTCTGGTCGTTTTGCTAGTTGTTCATTTTGGCTTGGCCCAAAACGAACCAAAAATCCAAGAATATTTGTAAGGAAATTTTTGGGGCGTTTGGGTTGTGCTTAGTCGTTTGGTGGGGGGAGTATTTTTTTGGGGATGCTTCCGGCTGTGAGTTGGGAG